>JBCAUG010331724.1:0-32421 GCA_038406175.1 Haplosyllis leylae | reverse complement strand
TCAAACTAAATCCTAATCCAAAATTTTAAATCGAAGTAAATCCTAATTCGAAGTTTCTTGAAAAGTTTGAATTACAGGCAATAATTTAGTACGAATTTCCGCTTAATTCGAAGGAAAAACTGGCCGCGGAATCATTTCGAATTAACCGTGCCTAACCTGTATAATCAAGGCTATATTCTGGGAAATTTTCAACGATCATTTCTTTTCCAGCAATTGTCTACGATGTGCGAGCCATGGCGAATAAGTGGGACACCAAATTATTTAAACTTCCATTTCATAAAATCTATGGCTGTGATTTTTGTTCAGTCATTCTGAATATCTTTCCAAGCAGGTTCATTCTTATTTGCAAGAGTCGAGTGCTGTTAAAATGAATCTTACAATGTCATTTTCACTTCTACCTTGACACTGTTCTTTTTTTTTAACTTGACAATGCCTATGAAACCATCACTCTCCATGTACACCGACAAAATGATATGAGCAAAAACTTAAACTGTATTCAACAACAGCCAATATCTTTTTGGGTGACTACATAACTTCAAGCCTCATGACTGTACACCGGGTGAAACAAAAAACTTGCAAGATCTAGCATTTTTCTCAAATACATTTTTACACTTTTATATCACAAGACATCAATAACAACGGCACACTGTGCTACACAGAACTTTCTTGACTGAAATACAATTGAAAGAGAACAATCCAAAATGCAGGTATTTCCGACTATTATATCTTTGTTAATGAAAAAAAGTAAAACTTAATTAAATCAATCATTATGATTTCATTACTGGCATTTACGTTCTCCTCTGAAACTTGAGCCAAAAATCCTCAATTAAATGTTCCACGAACAGCATGAAGTCATTTACTGAAATTACTATTTTAAAGGCTTGCACAAATCCACTTTGTGTGCCGGACAATCAACATAATTTTACTTGTACAAAACTACTGCCTCCAGCTCGTATTTGGCCTGTCATTGGTAGTCAAAAAAGTACTTATCACAATGCAAAAATACTGGAAAGTCTTGATGTGCAACTGAATACACACATACTGTATCTCTACATTCTCCACTTCCTCTTGATGTAACGATGCACAGATCATTTAATGCAGTTTGTTCCGTCTGCTCCACAAATACACAATTCGACTTAACATGGGGACAGCTTCTTTGACAACATTGCGGAGGAAGGTTCAAGATAACATTTTTAAATGCAGGTTTAGGATATCTAATAAGATGCAGTTATCGCGAGTACATGTTTGCTACTTATTTGCTGGATTTGCTTGGACTGCCAGTGCTTCCTTTACCCGAGCGCTTCGGACTACTGGTTTTCTTCTGACGGCTTGGGCTTCCGGATTTGGACTGTGAACGTTTCGGGCTGGCTGTCTTTGATGGTGAAGACGTCCTGCTGTCATGTTTCCCTTTATCACTTTCCACTGACGGTTGTCTCTTACATCCCTTGACTGAATCAACAGAACTTTGCCTTTTAAGTTCACCTTTCGTAACTTTTTCAACTGAACTTTGTCGTTTTGGTGCATCTTTGCTCGCCTTCTCCACTGAACTCTGTCGTTTAGGTCGTGCACCTCCCCATTCCTTGCTACCACCTCTTTCTACAGAACTCTGTCTCTTCGGAGTTCCAACTTCGGCAGGTGAGGAATTTTCTCCACCACTTACACTACTGGCCTTTGTACTACTGAGCTCTGTTTTGTCTTTGTTGCCGATGGTATGCTTTCGTAAACAGTCCTTACTGGAGTCAAGTGACTTGGCCTCTGTCAAGACAGATCTATTAGGACTAGAGTCATGGGAGCTAAAACTGTCACTCAGGTTACTGTCATCCAGATTTAATCTCGTTCTCGCACTATCTCTATCCAATGGCGGACTGGCAGCAAGTGAGCTGTAAGGTGGACTGTCCTTGTACCTGACCGACCCAGGCACTGACACACTGTGGCCAAAGCTCGGTTTACGACGACCAACTGTGTCCAGCTTGTCCTGGTAGCTGTGTCTGAGTATATCCCTTCGGTCTACTAGATCGCTCCTTCTCTCCTGATAGCCGTAACTGTGTCTTCGCTCCCTCTCCTTCTGTCTGTCCTTTTCCCGTTGATATTCATCACTGCGTCTCTCATGCCAAGACTGTTTACGGTGACGAATCAAATTGGCCTGTGCCTGCTTCTCAGCTGAGCTTGGGTGTAGTCGATCTGGTGACAGAGCTCTTCTTAATAAGGGCGATCCAGGCTCACAACTCTTTGGGCGTCCAATTTTCCTTGCAGCTGGAGTTAGCTGGACTGGGCTTGGACTTGACTGGGTGGAAGGGTTGTAGGTCTGTGTCATGTTAGAAATGCCGTGAACAGCACTGTGGTGGTGAGGAACCTGACCCATCGTGAGTGGACTGGGACTGCGTGTCGGTGAAGTGGCCATCGGGGACGGAGAAGGGGTTCGAGCGAGTGGCGACAGTGGAATGTTGTGAACAGATTTGCGTCTGTGTGGTGACTTTATGGTTTGTAACTTGTGTTTCAGTCCGTGTAATGAGCTGGGTCGGCTGAAGTGGGCTGAACTGGCTGGGGAGTTGGGTGTGCTTGAGCTTGGGGAGCTACTGTTAGATGACGTATCACCAGTTGATCGAGCACTATCAGACGCAGGGGACCACATCCTGCTGAGCGGTGGGGATTTGGGGGACCTCGTTGGTGATCCAGGTAAGGAATCTCCCGACGACAGAGATCGGCTCAGAGAAGTGAAACTACGGCTGGGAGTCATCGGTGAACCCAGGTGCTGCTCGGCTCTCCTGCTACTCAGTCTCCTAAATAGAGAAGTGCGTCTCTTTTTGTCATCACTCTTACCTCGATGATGTTTCTTCTTGGATGGTCTGCGAGCCATTTTTACTGAAAGAGTATGAGATGTACTTCAATGAGAGCTAAAACCTTCATACTGCAGAGAAAATATACAGCTTATACATCTCTTAAAGATGATCACTGTTTATTAAAGCATCCTAAGGTCTGCACCATTAACATCGTATTAGAACTCTCTCGATGCTTCTGCGGGCTGTTTTTGACGGTAATTGTGAAGTGTGAAAGCTTAGTGTCTATTTAAACATATTGTTAGAGTTTGTTTAACTAATTCACCAAGGAGAATTTTCTTTCACGGTATTCCTAGTGTTCAATAGTACTTACCAGCGAAAGGTTGCCTCTTCCTGCCTCCTTCCTTGATGGATGTACTTTCCAGCGGCACAGCGCGTATCGTGACCTTGTTCCCCCCGGACAGTATGAGACTAACGACCTGTACGTGCAGCAGGCCCTGTACGTTCTCACTGTTGACGTGTGTGATCAGGTGACCAGCGCGTAAACCAGCCTCAAAAGCTGGGCTATTTGGTTGTACAGACTACAACAGACAAACATATCCTTATGTTTATTACTGTTCAGAATCTGCATACAACTTTTAAAACCTAAATAAAATATTAATTTCCAAAGGAAGAGAATTAAACTCACCACTACAACGTGATGAAGAGTGTACACATCGGAGTCTCCATGATACACTCTGATAGCTCTCAGGGTGAAGCCATAACCACGTGGACCTTTCTTGATGAAAATTGGAGGTTTGAGTGACCCAACTGGAGACACATCACGTGATGGTGACGTGTCACGTGAAGATGTGCTGGATGTTGGTGACAGAGGTTGATGTACAGTAGCGTCTTCTGTTTTAAATTAAAATAAGAAATCCAATAATAAGTGGTAAACAAATTATGCTCAAAAAGGAAACACTGTATCTAGGGCAGCGTAAGCAAGGTGAATCTTAGTCTTACCATCACCGTCAACGCATGTCCATGAAAACAGTATTCTCAATTAAGCACCACATATCTTCTTAACCATTAAATATTCAAAATTAAATTACAAATACCGAAACAAATAAGAACCATTGTCAAGATAAATGATAATACGAGAATGATATGCAGACTTATATCATTTAATAGTTATTGCACAGAACGCACCATGAGGTGGAATGAGTAACGTGAGTGCGGATGCTGAAGCGGACTTGTGTACTCGGGTATGCGTCCTGCTGCTGCGTTCGGTCGGGCTGGTCACCGGCTCCACCACGGCCGGTGGATGCTTCACTTGAGTGCCGTCTGGGTGGTCCTTCTCTTTCTCCTTTTCCTCCACTGGCGAAAGTTCTGTAAACCAACATGCAATGTTCTTAGCTCTACTAACCAAAACCAATAGTAAACCAAAACGACACCAACAACTGGTCTCGTGAAAGGGAGATCCTGTTTGATTTAGAAAGCCAAACCAGATAGAATATCTAATTAAAAGTGTTCTCATGATTCAATATTAATCTTACATATATGCCAGTATAAAAATATTTACTTGATTAAACTGTGCAGAATTTTTGGCATCGAAAGTTTCTGTGACTCTCTGTGGCTTAAACAATATCCCATGACCAACGTGACAAAAAAAATCTAACACCGAAATAATATAATACAGCACACTTACCCTTCTGTTGAAACATCACACTTTCATCCTCTACCGAAATAGAGAATCTTGGTAAGGAGTCCTTTGGGCCAGATTTACTGCGTCGTCTCAAAGTGACGGGTGACGAATCGGTCGGTTTCTGTGTCGGTATTGGCGACATATCCGTTTCCGGTGCTCTGCTGCGCACCAGCGTGTTTGACACATCGCTGTCCGTGTGACGCCGGTTTGTGGTCGGAGAAATATCGCTGTCAGTGTGGGATGAGTCTGGGGTTGTCAGGCTTGCAGTGGAACGTGGGGTGCTGTTAGGGTAAGCAAAAACACTCCTGTTAGTGATAAACCCAGGAAAAACAATTGGGTCATGCTGGATTGTATTCAATAATGATGATGTCGATTTCACCCTGTGCAAGGCCTCTTTGTCATCATTATTGATCATTGGGTTTGTGTGAACCGGCGAGCTGTCTAACGTGTGTTTTAGTGATTTTGTTCTCCTGATCTGACTGGCGCAAGGAACAAGTGTCATGCTACTGGGCTTTTTTGGTTTGCCCTTAGCCTTGGCACCAAATGTGAAGGATAGACTACGACGCAGACCCTGCTGAGGAGCGAGGTGAGATGTAGGAGAAAGACATGCAGCAGGTGAGCAAGTGGTACCGGCTGGAAGAACAACCAGTGGTGAAGGTATTGACGGTTTATACAAGCTATTAGTAGAAACGCTACGAGTTGGAGAACAGCAAGTGGGAGAGGCGGCTGCTGATGTGCCAGGCGAAGAACTTCTACTGGAATAAACCGAAGGTGATACTTCACGAGTGGCATAAAGACAAGGTGATGAAGCAAGCAACGGTGATGGGACTTGCGGCATGCGTGATGGGGACAATCTGGGGGATCCGCCTGGGGTAGTTAGGGAACAACAGGACGAAGAAGGGGACAGGAAATTTGAAGGAGAACTCGTGCCGACAGATGGCTGGGGAACTGTTTGGAACGCAGATAGATGTGGTGAGCAGAATGGGCAACGGCAGATGTTTGACGTAACCGGACTGAGACTTTGAGATGATACATGTTTGGTGTTCAAGCTGATGGGGAAAATGAAATAAAATGGTACGCGTGTGAGTTAATAAAATACAAGTGAATAATTGAGAATTTGTATTGTTATTCATTATTAAATACTTAATTCAAAGAGAAGCCATGGTACATTATTCAAACGTGCACCATAGATGGCAAACTGTACGTACATTTTACGTGCTCATCCAATTAAACTAAATTATACTTACATATCTGGGGAGCTCACTGTTTCTTCCGCCTCGGATTTGGGTGTACTCGTCAAATCTGTGTCGGACAACATTCCAATGGACGACGTGCGTCTGTGTAGCGTATCAGACGTTGACGATACCGACGATGAAGCAGAAACGTTCGAGTCTTTACGATTGACACGTTCTCGTTCTGACGTGTCTTTAATAACACTCATATCATGTTCATCCCTTTTTCTCTGGGCCTGAAAGGATTGAACAATGCGTTGAACTTTTTGCGGAAGTTCAAATAAGTTTATATCAGAACGCTTCCTGCACTATTTTATTCACAACTATTAAATCTTATTCACAGGGTTTATTGGAAAACTTAGCTTTTATTTACATTGATCTCATGCAGCGGTGGAGTTGAATAGACTTGACTGTATCTTGGGGAGCAGGACGAGAAGCTCTGGAATAGCGCATCGTCCATGTCGTCTTCGGTGTCGTCGGCCTCGTCATGGTTGTACCTGTCTGTCCGCGCTGTGGATAAAATCAAGCATTACCTTTACTCTCAGTCAGAGGTGAGTCTTCCAGTAATTCGATAGTAGTTTATTAAACACTTAGTCATAAAAACATATGTTTTCAAAGCATCCTTAAATTGTAAAAGCTAATCTCAACGAAATGGGATTAAGGCCTAAGAATTTTCAAGTAAAGTTTCGAAAAGAAAGTGTCAGCATAGTGGGCTTACAATCGAAATAACTCGTGTCCTCCTCATTTTCCAAGTCTGGAACAAATTCGGCTTTCTGTCTCAGCAAACCATCCCAGTCTAAACCCTCGAAGAAGTGGTGTTCTTTTACTTCCATAGCTCCTCCAGCTCCCAGACGGTCCAGCGGGTTCTGTTGCAGCAGGTTGCTGATAAGATTCTTCGCATCATCTGGAATTCCACTGTCGTCATCTTCAGGCGGCCACTCGATTTCATCTGTCAAGCAAAGGAAAGTGTGAAAATAAGTAACCTCACTTTGTGAAGGAAGTCTATGCAGTTCGCAGGCATTTCAAGACACACAGAAAGAAATAGAATCAGGGTATCCACATTTTTCCGCAAGAAATTCCCTGACTTTTCCAGAATTTTCAACCTTTTTCTAGACACATTTGAAGAATAAATAACTTTTTTTTAAATGGCCTCCACTTACTACCCAGTGTGTATATCAACAAAAAGCACATGTACAGAAAAGTTTAAAAAGTTGGCTGAAAGCTATAGAAGCACATTTAATGACATAAGTCTGTGCACTCACCAATGAATATGTATTGTGTCATCAAAGTACAGAAATATTGTGTCATCAAAATTCCCTGATTTTTCCTTGATTTTTGAAAAAAAAAACAAATTCCCTGACTTTTCCCAGACTGGAAAAATGCCTGCCAATTTTCCCTGATTTCCAGAAGCTGTAGGTACCCTGAAATCCCAACCAGTACATTTTGATTTGTGCGTAGAATGCCACAGAAATTTTTGAAAACTTACCATTGATAACTTGTGAAAAGAGTTCTTCAGGCGTATCACCAAAGAAAGGAACACAACCGACTAGAAATTCGTACAATATAATACCCATAGACCACCAATCAACTGGTTTGCCTGTCAATTAATCAGAGCAACAGTTTATTGAACAGTGTCCTATAAATATTTCTGGATGTATGAAAATAAAACGCCGGATGAAAAAGAAACTTACCATAGCCCTGTCTCAATATTACTTCTGGTGCAATATATTCTGGTGTGCCGAACACCTGTTTGTCACGAAACATGTTACACTCTTTATCAATACTTCCTTCGTACAGGTTTGTTGTCACTAAAATTTCAAACAGAGTAGTTTCTTTGATATAGACTGTAATATTTACTTGTGCTTAATTTTAGCATTACATTTGTATATCACATGGCGAAACTACGCATTGAATAAGAGATAATATGCGCAGAAATAAACTCACAGTTCATAAGACCCATTTTGGAAAGACCAAAATCTGTAAGTTTCACATGCCCCAGGGATGTAATAAGTAAACTGAAACAAAAAACACAAATTTAAGCGAATATCCTCCAAATTGTTGTACTCCCTTGACGCAAAATAACTTAAATCTGGAAATCAATTGAAAATTGGCAGTTTTTCTCACTTGTCCGGTTTTAAGTCTCTGTGTACAATACCGTAGTTGTGTAAGTATTCAAGTGCAAGTACAGTTTCTGCAAAGTACATCCTGAAAAGACAATGTTTCAATTTATATATGACATTTGGAAAGAAGTGTGCTGATGAGTACCACAATGAAGTTTATGATTTAGGAACATAAAAATTGTACTGTTATATATACCTTGCCATATCAAAAGGCAGAGGTCCAATGTTTTTGATGAGTGTGGCACAGTCTCCTCCTTCTACATATTCCATTACCATACACAAATGTTTCTGCCATAAATAACATTAATTAAAATATCTAAACAAAGTTTGCAACCATCGTTCTATGATTAGGTGATATACTGAACTAAAAAGTGTCTCCAAGACTTAGGACAGTGCTCAAACGGAAAAGAACTACAAATCGAACACTTACCTTTGTTTCAAAGCTACAGTACAACCCAACTACGAATGGATTATCCGTAAAGGTGAGAATATCTCTCTCCGCAAACACCTGTTCCACCTGATTTCGCAAGACTAAATTGTGTTTCAGTAATTTCTTCAGTGCAAATCTCTTCCTGGTAGCTTTATGTCGCACTAAATAAACAGTTCTGAAATATCGGGTTGGAATGGATGAGACACATGTACATGTTGCACAAAACAAGGCAAAATAACGCAATCAAGAAACTACGCTGATTTGGCGTCACCTACCCATAAGCACCATTACTAATCATCTTTATGGTTTCAAAGTCTTCTTCTGCTGGCATCTTTGGAGAAACTTCTCTGTTTTCCTTCTTTAACTGTGCATTAGAGAAAAGAACACAGTTGAATCTGCACAGAGGGAAAACCTGTTTCCACTGAACTGGTGTAAAAGGAGCCAGAACTGAGTGTGTCTGGTTTGTGGTTCTTACCTCTGGTTTTGTTTGTTCATTTTCTTTTGACATACAATCTATATCAGCTCCATCCACGCTATTAATATCAGTAATTTCTACAAAGTTAATAAAATAACATTATCAGTCTATTATTGAATATTTCTAACTGAAGCAAAGAAAGATCACTGTCCTTGAAAATCTGTGTAATTTACAACATGTTGCCCCAAATAATACTGACCTGCTAATGGATCTCTATTAAGTCCTAGTTTAGACACAATGTACTGTGGAATGTCCGTTTTAATTGTCTGTTTAGCTTGTCCTTCAGCTGCTTCCAGTAAATGATAGAATTCCTCCGGGTCAAATTCCTGCATTTGAACAATAAACGGCTTGGTCCACAAATGCTTACAATTAGCATATTTAGTCAACTGAATTTCATAAGTTTGATAATGCTCAGTGTAGTGAAAGTCACTAATTACATACCAGGCACTCGAGAAGTCTGGCAGGTCGTGATACAATGATCAATAATTTCTTCACTAACATAGTCGCATGTGCACTTGCCGCAGGTGATCTGTCTTTGGCCTAAAAAGAATCAAAGTTTATTGTATTTCAGTTGTGAATTTAGTGGGCTGGAGAAACATCGTCACTATTGCAATACTGTCACGTTAAGTCGTAGATCATTTTGAAAGTTAATTTTTCGTATTTATTTAACAGGTTTTTCAGTCAATTTTTCATTGTGCGATGCTACCTTGTTATTGGAAGATTCATGCTTATTTGACTTACATCTACCAATAATCTTTCCATGTGTTCAGACAACTCATAGAAGTAGGCTGATGAAATCATTTTATCTTGAGACTTCTGCAAACAGTCCCTAGCTAACTCTATGATCTGATGGTGAATGAACCGTGCAGTTCCATCTGATTCCAGCTCTTCACTATCCAGCTTCATATTTCTATCAATGAACTGCTGCAGCCGTTCTTCCATCTGCTCTACCGCCTGAGATTAAAGATTTTAGAGTTATCTTAAAATCTTCATCGAAATTACTTCACAAACGGTTGTAATATTACGAAAATTCTAATTTTGAAAGGTGTTTAAGGTGTACTTACGTTAGGAAAGCGATCTCGATAAACGTTGTTCATCATCATTGTTTCTGTGTCGATTCCTGGAGACCTGCCTGGACTACTGCTCAAACAAAAATATGGAAATTAATTCAGTCTAATTATTTGGATATATGGATTTACAATAAGCAGTACAAGTAAAACCAAATGCATAGAACATTATGTCAGAACCAAAATGTTAGGAATAAATTTTATACAAAAATGTGGGAGTTTAGAACTTGCATAAATGAAATCGGGATTAATTAAATGTAAAGAAAGCTGTTGTAAATAACTGCAGACGGCTTGAAAATAGTTATGAGAAATTTTATCAAAAGTGTGACCATATCGTGCGATTCTTATTTTGAAGCGAAGCCCCTAGTACGTTTTGCTATTTATGTCAAATTGTTCAATGGAGGAAAGATAAGCTTGGGAAAATATCAAATGGTTGACATAAATGTACAAAACACCGTTTTATGTACATGTACAGTAACAATAAAGAAAGGGGAACTTCTTCTGGTTCAAAATTGTAACCAAACACAACGAATGGATAGGATAAATAATATGAGATCAACCAAATGGTGCATTTTTAAGTTGGGTGAATTTCTTAAGCAACATGTTGATAACACCATACTGTGTGCCCACAAAACTTGCACAAAACACCAAAAGATGAACATGGGTTAAAAAAATAAATAAGCTTACTCCAAGGCAAGCCAGGACAGGCTGCAAGGAGGTAAATATAGTATTATAGAATATGTATACTATTAAGAGAGCAAGATTCTTCACTACATGTTAACATGTACATATTTCAACTCAAGGCGAATAGTTTGAAATAAAGAAATATAAAGTTTTTCTTCAAAAGCTAACTCAGAATATTTAAGAAAATGTTGGCAAGCATATTTCAAGCAGACACTTCTTCTTCAGTTTGTTTTTTTTTCATTACAAAAAGTTCAGCCACTTGCGGACACATCTTTTAGTTATTGTTGATATTATAGTGTTGATTCATTAAAGACAAAAAACGTTTTGAAAGAACTACATGCTGAAACGTTTTTGACCTTGAACCCACAATATATTTAAACCTTCACAGGCAAAGCAAGTGGGAATCCAGGTTTGACAAATTTTACTCTGGATACACCACCATCTATGCTGCATAGATTTTAGTCAAAACCATGCCCAAAAGCAGATTTTTTTTCTCTGGCGATGTTTTCATAAAGACCACATACCTAATTTGACTTGCTAAACTTTTGCCAAATCTCAACCTAATACAGACAAGTTTCAGTGTTTTAAATAGGAAAGAATATTTCACTAGGGCATGCAATAAGGTTTAGACAAATATATCGTTGACTCGTGATTTCAGCAGAGGATTTTTGTGTTTGTTGTGGTTACTAATTCTTGACAGCACAGATTCGCTAGCTTTGCGATTATACTTAAAGTCGAATAATTCCTGTTCACTTAAAAACTAATTTACTTAAAGTTTCTAGAAAGTGAGTGTCATTTTAAAATTCTTTTTATTATTTATTTGAATATACCTCAAACTCCGCGACCTTGGTCGCATATGCGGTGACTTGCGACCTTCTTCAGGGTCAAGGCCAGGGTTACTCTCGTTGCTGGAGAAGTGCTTGTGCAGTAAACGTAACTCATCAGCGGTGGGTTGGTACGGCAACTGGTGTAGTTTCTCCTGTGATGAATACTGTGACTGGAAAACGTAGACAGATTTATATAATTACAGACAAGAGCTTTCAATTAGATCTTTCATCATTTTAAAGATCAAAATCCAGATGAAGCACTTTTTTCACTATAAACATTCAATAATAATGTCGAAAGCGTCTTTGAACCCATTTCATGTGCACAGTACACTCAGCATCTAACACCGTGAAGAAAGTATTTGTTACAAAACACAATTAAAAAAGCTCAACCTACAGTGCCAAAGCTGCCTGTTTTAAATATTTATCACAATTTTATAACACTATGAATTTCAATTCTATTCGTTGCGACAACATTAACTAGGCGGTGTTGAAAAACACAGAATATGTAACACTTTGGAAGGTTTTAATTCGGGATACTTTCAAGTGACAGTCAAAACACTTTGAACTAAAACGTACAACTACACTTACATTTAACAAACAAAGCATAACTAACAGAAAACAACGAGCAAAGCCAAATGCACCGCAATTGGCCCCGCATAATCAACTAAGATTGAACTGTATCTATTTCTATACCTTGAATAAGTCTGGTATCTGTAATCAAATTCAAAACACGTTAAGTCAATGTGACCTCGGCAGCAAAAAATAATACCATTATTTCATCAAATGGTAGAGTAACAAAACTGGTGGGTTTTGTATCTCTGACACTATACTCCCACATTCTTTACCATTCCAACCACAGTTTCTAGAAAAAAAAATCAATTTCAAGATAAGTGTCTTCAGAATATATTTACCGAGACGTTGGAGCTGCCAGGTGTATTGGTCCCGTATCCGGAGGACGGTAGAGAGGCGACGGACCACCGACGTCCATCCATCCTGCAAAATCCACTGAAATATTGAATGGTACTTGATAAAAAATATTGCAATGGAAATGCAAAAAAAAAAAAAAAAAACTCCTGCTTTTATTGTTATTTTCGCTTGTTTAAATATAAAGAACTTGCCTTTTGCTCGCGGCTGCAACAAATGGAAAATGTCCGTGAGCATTCGGCGAAACATTGCGTGGACTTTCAAGAGGACTCCCTGGAAATGAAATAAAATCAAGTATTAAGTTTGCAACTTACAATTCAATAAATTCTTCGTTATTTGGAAGTAAAGTCCACAATTCAAATTCTAGATTCCAACAGTACTTTTACAAAAAGCATCAGACGTACTACATAGAGATCGAACGAAACACATTTTACCATCACAAAATATTGGTCTGCTCTGAAAGGAACGATCTCCCACGAAAAGTTGAATTAGCACTAATGAACAGGAATAACGTTTCCGAGAAGGATGCTTGCGCTCGATTTTCACAAGGACATTCGTAATCTATTTTTATGCTCGTTATCTATGATTTCAGTCATTACTCTCTCACATACAGATTAGTCTATGATACATTCAACCAAAGAAAATTTGTGTTTGCTATTGTTTCACTACAACATTAGGCAGTAAACTACAAGAAGGTCACAATACAAACAAAATTCTGTAAATCACTACTGAAACGAAACCATGCAAGGTAGTTAATTAAAATATCCTTTATCTGTAAATGTGTATATTTCAAATGCGAAAATCAATTTTTCTCACACGTAACAATCATTATAAGTACTGAATTTACAGAATGAATAAAATATGTCAATAATGTCATTGCTGGGTCAGATCAATTGCATGAATAAAGACTTTCGCTTTTCATGATTTACATTTGCAATGTATGGTAAACATTGCTTGCAATAAATAAGTAATTATTTCCTTATTTTCTGAATCATGAATATGTGTCTGCTGAATAATATTTGGTTGTTATTTCTCCAAGATACCCACATGGAGACATTTTCCTAACCTTTTCAACGTTATTTGCGTTATAAAATTAATACCACAGGCCTTGTTAGCCTCTTTTTAATTAATGAAAACACAGCAGTTTCAGACACTGAAATGTGCAGTAGTTGCACTCAACAGCTGAGGCTAGATACAATGTAACAAACCTGGTGGAAACAGTTTAAGAGGCAAAGGCAGAAATCTTCTGCAGTCCTCCATTATGACCATCGCATCTCTTCACGTTCACACCTCAAATGTTGCTTTGAAAGATACATTCTTCAGTTTTTTGTTCATTTGAATTTTGGTGAAAGTCTTTCCAAATGTATCCACTTCCAATAATTGCACAGTCCTTTAGCATCAGTGTGTACTGCATCAATTATTGACTAAACGTTACACGATGGATTACTAGACAAAAGAACATCGTGTCACTTTACATCCCTGGTTGTTGTTCCTTTTTATTTTCTAGATTGTGGTCCAACATTGGTTAAAATCCAGTCAAAAAATAAGAAGACGAGCTACACGCTTACAAACCTGATACATGTAATTTTGCCAGAACTGGCTATGTGTATTGAGTAGTTAGACAGTCGAGTATTGGAATCCACTTCCCTTTCAGCCTGCTGGTCTCTTTACACACATACTGCAGCTGCTCTTCTTACCACAAGCAATATTCAGATTCAATTCCCCCAGAGTTTTTGTCTAGTTGTCTTTTATATATCCCAGTTTTCCTAGTCCCCTACAGGCTGTGGATATACAGCTGGTCTTCAACCAGGCAGGACGTAATGTTATGTTGCAGAGGAAGAACCGACTACAACAACATCAATCATCGCGCTTCCCTTGCTTCATCAAAACTGTTTTCATGACGAAAATTCCACTCACAAAACCAATTCCCTTCAGCCGAACAATCAATATTCAAACAGGGAAGTCTTCTCCTCAATGACTTTCATGTAGCAATTCTCAAACCCAATTTGCTGCCGCTGCTTCTGAATTGGGTCCAAACCAAAGGAAAAGAGAACTCTCATATCATTACTATATTTCCAATATTTTCAATAAAATTTTCCTGATTCGCTTCCCTGCACAATGTTGAAGACATTATTATTAAATTTTCTCCAAAGATCCGTCATCATCCTGAAAAATAACTGCTCTTTCCCATTTTCTCTACTATATTTCATCTTAAAATAAAAAAAATCACTTTGGACACCACATTTTACATGTGCCCTTTCACCAAGCACCTGCTTCTCACTGAAAAATCCTACATTGAAAACGAGTTTAAACGCTATACTTCTCAATGTTACGTTCTTGAAGCAGGTCCACCACTTATTATTCTCAGCAACATGCCTGAAGAATCAATAGACCGAATTTGCCGAAGCACCTAGTTCGTATGGTGCCAGAGATTAAAACAAACGACTTGGATACTGTTGTGTAATCACATGGCGATTCATTCATGTAGAAATGATCGATCAGCCCGTCGAGTTCAGCATCTGAATCCCGCCCAGTGCTGCATTTGTTCCGTTACAAGAAGCTTCCATTAAGTGATGTGTGTTGTCTCCTAAATCACCTTTCTCAGCTGTGAATGAAACGACCATGTAACATGCAGAATATGGTTTGTACAATCGATTGTAACTGATGATCATGTAAGTAGCATCTATGTGTCATTAAACAATCGGCCGACAAAATGCCAAACGGGAATGACATTTGGGTATCAAACTTCCAACTGTATTGCAGACAGCCAAATCATTGACGTTGGTTATTGCTTCCTGAATTTTTAAAGCAATAGAATGCCGCCCGAAAATAACTTTTAGTTAAACTGATATATTTATCAAAGCAGATAGGAATAATCCGCAAAACCTTTTTGTAAAGGGTAATCAATTTGCATTCAGAAAACACATCAAGGCAAATGGATTTGAAATGCAAGATTTGGTAAGCATATATGCCTCTGGAATTGATCTGCAATGTCACTGAGAAGGCATGATTAGGATTTCATCAGGAAAGGAATTCTGAAATATCAACAACGCTGACTTTTCCAGTCACTTCAAATAGAATTTCCGGTCAACATTTGCGTACAGTCAAAATATTAAATGAATTGAAGAGCAACTGGCAGGTATTACTTTTTGTGTTGCGGTAAATAAACTTGTTCTTGCCATGTCTTCTTCAGTGGCACATTGATTTTTCTCCGATGAGATCTCAACTAATGTTGCTGTTTTCGTGTCATCAATGGACGGACAGCAGACTGACGTCATACCATCAGACAGGCTTTCCGTTAGATAGGTACAGTCTGGTTAGTGGAAATAGTCTGATACCTTCAGCCTTTCAGCCATCAAATGTCTTAATTTAATGTATCAGCTTAAAGAGAAAAGCTCTATGATAGACATACGAAAAGCTAGCGGTATAAGCGTAAATGGTCTCCTTGTTCCAACTTAAAAAACCTCACTGAATTTGTAATAAACTTCTCACTGCCACTTACACAACGTGGTAATTCAACCTCTATTCAAATATTCCATTTGATTTGATTTCTTCAGCCTTTTTTCTCCATTGTACTCTTATCCTAGTGGAACACTTCACTAGCTGCACTTCAGATACTTGACAGATCTTCATCTCCATCATAACAACGATATTTTTTACAAACGACAAAAACCGTTGCTGAGGCTCAGCATCTGAGATGAAGTTGTGATGGTGTGCAGATTGCTCAAATGGCGAAAGGATAACAGGATGATTGAATTCTGCAACTAATTTGGGTATTTGCCACGACTGCAGTATTTTGTATATTCAACTCAAATCAAAGTGCTTTCATTTAACGACAAACTTTTTCCAAAAAGCTTTCTAAAACCGAAATAGCTTTGAATGTTCTTGGGTTGGGAAAGAAGATAAAGTGATTTGCTGATTAGTACAAAATTTCGTACCGTGTCCGTGTGGTGAGCTGCTTCGGGGAGGTAAGGTCGGTGACATGTTTGTTCCAACAAATGACCTACGGGCGTGCGTCCGACTACCACGTCGACTGATGTTCAAATCCTTCTGCAAAAATAAAAATAGGATAATTATGCTTCAAGTAAAATTACAGAAACAAGAAAATACGTCACGGGACTATCATTTTGTGATTTAAAACGATCGTAAGGGAGAAATATAATGCAAGCAATTTCATGCTGTTCAGAAATATTGTGCCAATTGCCTAATAGAAACATGTGTCTGAACCAAGTGAAGCGATTTAATTCAATGTAGGTATAAGAAGTATGAGGCCCGGGAGGTTGGTACAGCTTTTTCCAAAATCGGTTTTCCTTTTTAGTACCACACATTCCATTTTCTTTTTTTATTGATTTCTGCGTATTTGTGCTTCTGATTCATATTGGTTAGTTTCAATGTTTTTTCTCAGTAGATAACACAGTTATAGTGTGTGGTCCTTCTTCTCCAATGAAACGCTCTATTTTCAAGGATGAGGTTACGTCCTTGTATTAGATTTAATAAACATTTTATTAAGTTTAAAATAACTGATTGTTCATTTTCAAATAGAATTGCCCTTTCAAATGATACATAATTTCTGAGACATATGGCTCCTTTTTCTAAGAACAGTTTTTTCTTCAGTTGGTGAGGATAATAACTGTTTATAATCATCTTATTGCATAATGCCCGTTTTTGAACAGTATTTGCCATTCTACGTAAGTACTCTGAAGCCCTATGTAAAGGTTACTGATAGACGTCAGTGACATTTATGTAGGAAGTCACGTCTAGATTATTTGTCAGAGGACTCAGGCACACTACTCATTGCCTGAAGCAAGTCCCTCATGTCTGCAGGCTATTGTGGTCCATATTCTAGTACATGAGTGGCAAAATCTCTGTCGTATTTGTTGCCTAATGAATTTGACATTTTCTTCAAGGAGTAAAATTTCGCTTTCCCCTCTAGAGATATTACCAATGCTGGCGGTAATAAATATGCCAATAAACACCGGGGTATCAGCATATTAACGGATGAATTGGCTGCAAGGCTTCAACTGAGTCTCAGTTACGGTATCAAAGCTTTAAACAGTAAGTCACGGATGTGATGTCATGTTATTATCTTCATTGAACTGTGAAATGGATAAGCAGTCGTAATGTTTCCCTGATGTGATAATTTTCAAGCTGTTTTGAAATCTTCTTAGAATCTTGTTAATGTCAGATAAAATATTTCCTTTCCGAAATACTGGACAAAAATATCGCCAAAATAGTACGAAACGGCTCTGTACCATTTCTCATTTTATCATAGGTCGTAAATGGCATGTCAATAACGTATTTGCTCTGCAATGGCAAAAATTCCCAGTTGCATCAGGTCGGAAATGAAAAATAGATACATCCAGACAATGAAATCGGGTGGATATGATCGAGTTTTGCCTTTATGCAAAGCTGGTAAAGATGTATTCACCATATGCTGAACCTTAATATTATGGTTGAGGTCAACCTTGTCAGGAATAAGTAGCGGTTTCCAGGTTCCTTTCCATCTTCACGATGCACTTGACATTTAATGTGAAAGTTTATGTGAATCATGAATTGGAAATAAGACAAATCTCAGCTTACATCTGATTCGTTTTGGCGACTCAAAATAGTGTAATTTGAGTCTCCGCAGCAGTGACAACATTAAACTTACCTGTTGCAGGACGGGACCTTTATGAACTAAACACTACACAATACGAAATTTTACCTTAAACTGATGCACAGCACCAAGCGATAATCCTGAATCCGTACTAATACTTCGCTTGAAGCCTTTACTTTTACAGCTTTGATTGGTCGATCCCTCCAGACTCTCCATTGAACTGTTATCTGTCTCTGTCACATGGCATGGCATGGGTACCAGTGGAGTCTGCGGCACGCATGGGGTCTGGGGAGTACTTTCCATTGGGAACTGATACGCACACGACTCGTGCAGCACCATCATCCGCCGCAAGGGTCGAGGCGCCCAGTTCGGATCCAGGGAAGCGGATTTCGGGAAGAACTGAAGATCTCCTGGAGGTAAGCTACGAGGGCGCGGCCTTCCCACCCCCGAGGAAAGTAGTTTCTTTCTCAGTAGACTTGATGGCTCGCTTGTATCAAACTTCTCCTCTTCGAAACTGACTCGAAATTGTGATGCTGTATCTACGAAGAACTTGGTCCTTGGACTTAGTAGAAGCTTTAATTCGTCGGATGAGTTGGAAGTAGAAACTTGCTCTATTTCTGGGTCAGTCTTCAAATTTAGTTTCAAATCACAATCTATGAGCATTTGATGGTTGTGGCGATTCAATTGTGATGCAGGGATATCTGCGTGTTGTGTCCTTCTGTTCGGAGAAACTGTCCGTGTGGATTCCGGCGAGTTACTTAAGCACGACTGAGGGGTGTGCGCTTTTGAGATCATTGAAATAGGTTTAGACAATGGACGATTAAAGGAAGCACCATTTTTATCAATCACTGACTGTTGTTGTTTACTGTTGACAGTTCCGGCAGCAGTAATATCCTTCGGGGAACTGTGACCAGATTCAAGTGTCATGGTGGCTTGTTGTCTTGAGCTGACCTGATTGCCATGGTTGATTGCATTTGAATGAGCAGTATTAGTAGTCATAGCTGGCGGAATATTAGTAGTGTGAATCTGTGGTGTAATGGAGTTCTGTGACGTCACCGTTAGACTGTCACTTTCCTCTGGAAGACTGATAGACGTGACTTGGTGTTGACGTAAGAGTCGCGCAATATTTTTTGGTTTAGGTACTTTTGGCACATACGATAATCCTTCACTTTCTCCATCCTGTACTTCTCCACTTGTTCCTCCTTCTTTTCCATCTTTCTGTATTGAACCCAAGTTGTCGTTGTGCTTTTCCTTCTTTCTGATTTCATCCTCATCTTCTTCTTTCATTCTTTCGAAATTTCTTATAATATCTCTCACGTTCCTTCTCTCACATTTCTCTGTCCCTCCTCCTTCTTGTTCCCCCTCCATTCTAATCAATTAGGACTTCTCATCCTGCAAGAGTAATAAGTAAATTATTGCTTGAATAGTACATTTGTAAAATTACTATAATGTATCAAGGTTGCACATGTTGCAGGGTGAATGCTCCGATGACGTACGGCTTCCGTTCCCTGCACATATATCATTGGATTTGGATAAAAATGAATTACTCACAAATAAATATCCAAGCAATACAAATGCAGATTTTGTTTATGTCCTTTTGGCCAAAGTTCTTTGTCACGTAACAGAAGAAATCCTGCTTTGCGGCAACCAATTTTACACTACTGCAGCGTCAACTTTCATCTGTATCTCCCAGACATTTTCTACCCTACTTTTTGTTCTCTTCCTGTTGACAACAGTATCACCTGCCTCGTGTTATCGGTTTCATTTTATGTCTACTTTGTGACGATCTTACCACTTTCATTCACTGCACCATATGAATGAAACATTAGAACTTTTTAGAAAGTAGATCCATGCTCATGGAACTAATACAACTATCCAGACTTCTATAAAATTAGGATCATGACAACTTGGAGAAAATTCCCTAAATGATCATCATTATCAAATAACCTGTTCTGGAACACTGGACCAGCAATGATATTAAAATTATCATCTCTCATAAATATTATTCTGTGCAGTAAAATAGCTGTCATATTGGCTTAATATTTTGGATCCATAAAAGGCTTCCTGATGAAAAAAAATGAATTGCAGATATTTTGATTGTCTGCTGCACGAATTGTTCTTTCCAAGTATTGTTGCCAAGTTGTAATGGACGTGATAAATTTCCATCCATATTTTGCAGTGTTTCTCAAAAAGACTTACACTTCTTGGGGACTTGATCTTTCACAAATATTCCAACAGCTGCATGAAAAGCTGAAAACTACGGTTCAATGTTCTAGAGAAAGCTTGGCTGTAAGTGTTAAGGTTCGAGAGACGAAGACTTCAAATAAGGAGCAATGTGGAAATAATAAGGAACGAACAAAATAAGCTTAATAAACAGCTACAAGTCTGTAGTATCATCTGCGTCTTCCGAACACATACGCTTAATAAGGAATGAGTCAGCTTGATCTACATGCACGCTGTACGCGCTGTAGTTAATGCAATCACTGCGTGTAATGACATGTACTGCCCATGGACAAGCACTTTATTACGCCTGTAGCGTTCACGCCCAATCAGTTCTAGCTGATTAGCAGTTAATACATGTATCCATCGAGATTTAATATCATTCAGAACTACGCTGACGGAAGTATTCTGTAATTTTTGTAACACCACTGCAATTCTTCTTCCTTGTACACAGCCGGGATCCGACTGATCTTACTGACAACTTCCCTTCCCTGCGACTTACTGACATTTTTAGTTATCTACAAACATTGAGATGACTGTGTATAATGCCATGATAATATGTAAGGCATGCACTGTTTATCAAGTGATCATGCTACCCTCTTGTTTGTGGAAAACTAAAAGTGTCAGTAAGCCAACGGGTAAGGAAAGTTGTCGGTTAGACCCGGGGGTCTACACATCGATTCAGTTGGGTTCTTAATGGTCAAAGAACTTACAAGCAATAAATACAAATTATTATTATTATTAAAAAAACTACCAGAATACAATTCAGAATGCTGAAACCAAGAATAGCTTGTTTGCACAAAATAACATAAATTTCATTATTTAATAGCAAAATGCGTATTGCTTCTTTTTGCACACAGCGTGTTCGGGGAAACCAGCAGCAGATTACGTCACACTGTCAGCTGAAATTGTACTTCCCAGTGAACCCCGAGTTCACAACAAGAGTCTGTAATAATTGTTCAAGTAAATATTAAATTTCTTTGTTTTCATTTTAAAAGAAAAAAAAACAGATTTCTTAATAATCTTTTGAATTGAATCGTAAATTAGAATCTTTGCCTGTTGAGATATCAGCAATCGTATTGTCAACATCGTTCAGCCGAACTAATGAACATCTGGCAAATTCAGTTTTTCTCAAAAGTTTAAATGCGGTCCTGTTCAATTTTCTTCAAACAAAATGGCAAAAGACCCAGCAATAGAGAAATGTATATACAAACATTATAGCGAAAAGTGAAAATTACATTACCTACTAAGAATGATTAAAGCATAGCTTCATGTCCTGCCCAACTTATCCTGACTTACTCCACGGAGGCAACTCCATTTTGGGTGGGTTTTCTCGCAACACCACATGTATCCTATGTGTTTTTATTGCGAAGTGCTACCAATTTATTCTTGGTTTCTAAAGTTTTTACCGTGAGCTTGCAACTAATTTGCTTGTTACATGAAGGATATCCCAAGAATAGCTGTATTACCATTCAGGTCTTTTCTTTCTGCAGGCACCTTGAGCCTGCTATCGCACAGGCCTAGCAAGCAACTGGGATTCACCTCAACTCATCATCACTGCAACCATTCAACCTGCAGCTGTCTCTACACAAACAGCTTCGACACATGGGATTCACTGCAGAAACAATAAGGCCGTCCGCACTAATAAGGCAATGGATGAGACACACCATTGCACGATCCTGTCACACGCTGACACAAGAACATCTCTAAGAGACGTTGATCACTGTGGAGAACTCTCTATCGAAGTCTTCGTCCCAATAACTTTTGCTTGACATATCTGCAGACTTCTCTATTCACAGACATGTTCCCAAAACAGCAGAAGGCACTCAAGACGTTTTCTTCGTCTCTCGATCATAACTTTCAATTTTACTGAAGATACGACAACAGTACCTGTTTAAACCGCATTTTGATTTGGGTTTTCCACACGACTCTTAAAATGTAGAGATTTCAGCAATTAGCATTGGAATGAGTCTATTACGCTAGAAGAGATTATCTAGAGAATACTCATTTCACTGGAAAATCCTCCTGACAATCAAGCAGACCAAAACGATATACCTACTTCACTTTGACATGTAGACGATGAAAGGCCCGTGTACTTTGAACGTAAAAGACTGATTTATAAATAGATTGGTCTTCATGGCCGCACCCATTTCTGTATAATACACCTCCTACCAACGTGACGTCTGAACAGTTCTGTCAAGCATTATGCATCACCTTTCATCTCACTATGAACGTTTCAATACCAAAGAGAATAATACATCAGTAAAATTTCACAAAATACCAAGTCCCCGAAGATTCACCAGGACCATTATTATGCCGATTGCAAAATGATCACCCCCAGAAATACTTATGCTGATGATGCCACACTGTAAAAGACTTTTCCTCAAGCTATTGTTATGAAATAATTTGTCACAAATTTTCTTTTTGTGTCTTCTGTGGCGTCCTATTCCTCTAATTGGTTAGAAAATGATAGAAAACAGATCTTTGAGAACCAAACACCCAAAACTGCATCGAATCCAATCCGCGACCGCTCAGCGATCGATCAATTACCACTGTTTCATTTCCTCAACCAAATTACTAAGGAAACGACGAGAACAAGTTGTTGGGACTTGTACCGTTTATTACTCATCCGGTGATTGCAGTGTTCTGGACAGTGCCTTATTCAAGGTTCTTTTGTTCAGTTGAAACATGCCTTTGTGGATGAATGACACTGACTACAGATCTCTGACTTTACATCCTTCCTGAGCTTCACGACCTCAATGCTTCGAGATCACTACATTGATTTGCATGTCCAGAGAGACTCCAGTCTCGTGTAAAACTAATCTCAACATTGTAATCCCGACCTTTATTTAACGATCGATACTGGCCGAAAATCAATGATTCCAGCTGGGTTTGTTACGGGATGGTTTTATATCCAATTCAGGAACCTGGTACTCCTATATTACGAAGGCTATTTGAAACTTTAAGCCGGTCATTTTGTATTCTTCAACACAGTACAGCTTTTAGAGGTGATGTGCTCCTCGTTCGTACCATTAGGCACGAGGTCTCCATCGAGATTGCTAAAGCACAAACCACAAGGAAATGTTTACATAATGGTATTTTAGAGGGTTGACTTTGTTCTGAATTACAGTAGAAACTTTCATTTGAAGTCTATGTAAAAAACATTTGGCTCTAAAACCGTGGTGGCCTTTAAAAAAATAAAGTGCTGCGAATACTAATCTCTCGGCCAAAAAGGGACAGAGCCTTCCAATATAGTGCTCGCAAAGGCGACTTCTACTGTAAAAAATTTCGTGCATATTTCACAGAATGGAAACCTGCCAGACAACAGATCAACCAGCTTCAAAGCTATAATATTAGTGTTTGTAGATACATGTGTTTGAAAACTTTGTAATCACGCCTAAGACCAAATATTTAATCAAATCTAACAACACACAGCTTTCATATTACTATTATTGACAAATATTCATCGACTGGGCACCACGCAACAGCACAGAATACAAAATCAATAACTAAACGGATTAGATTGGTACTGATTATCTAAAGACTCCTACTGCTTCATATTATGTACTTGCCAACTTCCTTTTCAAGAAATTTACCAACAAGGACAACAATTATGGTTATTGTGGTAATATTCACACAAAATTGTTATTTTACGCAGATGCAAGAGACATGAAACTGAAAGTAAATTCTTCTAATTTACGGGTGTGAAGGTTTAACATTAATTTTAGCATCAAAACACGTAAATATTCCAATGTTTCCTCTACAAATCACCAATTCATACTGAATCTCCATCCATCACCTTAGACTAAACAAATATATGGGAAGACTTGTGGCTCCTTCATCAAGAAAACTTTGATTTTCTGAAGTCACCCAATTTTGGAAAAATACTCGAACAGCCCTGGAGTCGCCAAAAGTTGACATATTTCAAAAATGGCCATAAAATGTCATGTCTCAAGCTGTTTTGGTCCAAATTTGACAAAAAAAAATTCCAATGGGAAGTGTCCCAACTTGCTGATTCAAAATTGCCACTTGTGATGCTATAAGATGGTTTAAGTGGAAACTGAAAACACCTAAAAAGGGGGGGGGCCTAAAATTCACTGCTTCAGAGAGAAATTTTCCAGCAAGGTCTTTTTCTAAGAATTATTCAAATGGCTCTGGAATAATCATAAATTGATTAAAAACGGTCTTAGATCACCTTTAGTGTAAAAATGACCAAAAAATCTAAAAAGAAAAGTTTGATGCAAACTTCCCAATTGCTACGGCAAAGAGTGGTTTAAGAGAAAATATAAAACACATAAGATTAAAATCATTTTGGAACCCATGCAAGGTGAGAATGAAATGAACCTTGGAAAGCAAGAAAAACTCAAAATTTCACTTTAGGTGGAGGGGACCTTTATTGACCATTCCTGGTCAGCTAATCTTGTTGGCCATTTTGGATGGCAGCCATTACTGGGAATGGGTGATAATGGGCTAATTTGAAGTTTGGGGCATTTTTGGTGACTCATAGAGAGTTACCTTATTGATGGAAATGGGGTTGCTTCATGACTATTGTGGGAATTTTTCCATGTAAGGTGAAAGATATTGTTTTCACCCAGAGGGAGGGGAGCATGCGATGCAAGATTGAAGTCACTCAAGGTGTGATTGAAATGAACATTGAAACAAACATCCCAGCTGAGAGGGGGGGTCTGGCCAGATTGGAGCAGGGGCCAGACATGAGTGGGCCAGACATGGGTGGGGTACCAGACAGTAATGGGGTACCAGACATGGATGGGATACCAGAAATGGATGGGATACCAGATATTGATGGGATACCAAATAATTAATGGGATACCAGATAGTAGATGGGGTGCCAGACATGGGTGGGGTACCAGATAGGAATGGGGTTCCAGACATGGATGGGGTGCCAGATAGTAGATGAGATACCAGACTGTGAATGGGGTACCAGATCATGGAGGGGTACCAGATGGGGTGGGGTACCAGGTAGGGTACCAATGTGGCCCCTGCTCCCATCTGACTCCACTTGGTGTTACGGAGTCACCAAAGTGAAATTCTTCACTCCTTGATATTCTTGTATTCTCTAGGTAAATGAGAAAGAAAGCTAACAACACAAAATGCCCTTTGTAAGTATTTGCCTCATCACCCGTTTCTCGTAAGCGTTCACATCCTACATGAAATCTTAACTCCTACTTCGTAATCAAATATAACATTAGGTGCAGTCAGGAGACAAAATTACCAACCCACAGTACGTAACAAGCGTGCCAGAAGCAGATTTGCGATCTAATTGACGCATTAATCAGTTGAAGCATGTTCGTTTAATGCAACAATATCCAAAACTACCCACGAAATACATATAATTTGTCCTTTGTTGTACTCCATGAAATTGTGTAACATCAGCGAGTTCTCGGTTGGTTATCATCGAATAGCTATAAATGATCTTGTGATGGTATGGAAACGTTCTGTAATTTATCTAAAACTACAAATGGTTCCAACTGATACAGATCATCTGACGCACCATCTGAATATAGTATTTATTCACTTGGCAAAAAGGTACTTAGACCAATGACATGAGGTAATCGGGTAAAAGGAAATTACTAACACTTCATCAGTAACGGAAATTCAATTTGTAGCTCTCATTCTCGCAAGAAAGCAGTGACTCTGGGTTCCTATTTTACACATTAGAGGCATCGAGCAACAACTATCCATCACATTTGAATAATATCAGTTCCCCTGCAGAACATTTAGACAGTTTAATAACTGGGTCAATGCCTGAAAGTTCCGATCACTACGGAACCAAGTCCTCGTAAAGGAACATCACATTACACTCCTGGTCCCGAGTTCCTTGTCTGTGCAAATGAATGATTCATCGTTAAAGCTGAGAACCAATGTCAGTTTTGTGTACTACTTTGGAAAGCAGTTAGCCATTAACTTTCGAGTCTTTCCCCAAAACAAATCATTATTTTGTATGTGTACACTGACTTGACAATGCAACAAAACCAAGTGAAAACATAGAAAATGTCAAAGCTCTTCAAAGTGAAAAGGAACTCCATGAGAGGTTTGTGTTTCATATGTAACGTACTGATTTCACTATCAAGAACCAAAAAAATGGGTTAATTCCCCAAATTGCTTGGCATCCAATTATTAAAGGGTAAATGTTCTGAGAAAGACTACAGCTTACTTTTCAACGTAACGTTCTGCTTTCAGCATTTGATGACATTTAAATCCCTCACAGCCAAGCTTTTCTGGGCGCTTCAACATTTTGTTCACAATTTGATTCATCTCCAATAAAAAAAGCCACCACTCTTCCAAAATATTAATCGTAATTCCAATTTGGAGCTAACCGAGTTCAATCAACTCCCGAGTGAAAAATTACCCATTTGCGTCACTGGACACAGAAAGCCGAACTATAATCACATTTATCATATTTATACAGGTCTAACGTCAATACCTAAATGGATCGTGTTTTGCTCAACTTGACCCAATCTTATCCTAATGGTTGGAACCCTTTAGTCTGAGGTGACAGCAAAGGCAAGAATTATCCCTTGAGAATTACACATAAAAACCAGTCTCCCAAACATGAAAATCCATCATTCCACCATTTTGTTAACAGAGCCATGGGAAATATTGAAAGAACTTGAAAAAAAACAGCACACAACCAATTTTGATGTACGCATATCCGTTTTGTCAAATTAGGGAGTCAAAAAGGATGCAACCGAACCTCGACACTACAAACCCTTTGAGAAACACACCGTGATATTTCATCTCTTTGTGATTCTGCAGCGGCAGTGATTAATGAAGCATGGTCCTCCGCACACTTCTCTGACACGCCTCTGTATGGTTTATAGCTTAGCCCTGACCATGTACAATTACTTAGCTGACCATGAAATCAATGAGTAAATGGATTAGTCCCATTGTGTAAAGATTCCTTCACATTTCTGCTCTACTACAATGGAGTATAGTGCTCTTTTCATTCCAGTGCCTAATGCGAGAGCCTTGCAGCGGCTCATCCTTAATCACTACTTGACGATGCCTCAAGGAATTCGCTAACAAAAACTCAATTCTACACCATCATCAATGAACATTACCTCGCATCGACTTGTCTCTAGCTCTTCAAGTTGTATCAGATTACTCTCCCTAAATCAAGGGTCTTTCCTGGAAAGAATCGTTGGTCGCCTTGAAATAAGGCATAGCCTTGTTGTGAGGATCGTGTGGAGTCTTATCATTGAACTGTCTGATCACGAATTAATACAGACTTTGCCTACAAGGTTTCGTCCTTCCAGAAAGAGCTGGTGTATTCAATGGACCTTGTCTGTCTCAGGGAAAATGTCATTTAAAATATTTTGTGCTATCAATCTTTTATGATTCCTACATCCTTCATCAAATATAAGACGTCTGGCAAAGAAGCTTTGACGGTTGTGGGAGATGCATACGCAAAGAATGGTAACTGATTTTACCACCCCCCCCCCCACATCTCCGTTGATTCCATGATACCAAGAAGATCAATAGCAATATACCTAAAACCCCAAAATAACATCTTATTTAACACACCATCGTGCCATGTAATAACCTGAGAAACATTATGCACAGAATACCATTTCTTGACCGAAAAAGATCATTGTCTTTCGCCATTCTGACATTTTTGTCTACCAGATAATTGAAAACTAAACTCACCAGATTCGAAACGACCAGTCTGAAGTGAAGAAAATCAAGTTGATTAGTCTGTAAAGATATTCTGGTCTTTCTGTACCTATGTTCCAGAGCTTGCCATTGGTATCTCTCTCCCTTTGAGATTTAAATATTGCATTCATGATGAAACAAAGAGAAACGAATCTTCATGATGATGTTAGCTCATTTGCATTGACAATTCTGAATATCAGCCACAAAACAAAGAACATAAATACTTCCCAATTTCTATGCCGGCTGATCAGATCAGCTTTAAAAGGTAGGTTCGATAACATTAAAAACCTAAAACATCTAAAATTGCGAGTAGTCGATTCGCTTTGAATTCCATAATTCAATTTTGGGAATCCATCAAAGCTCAGTCAGTTGGTTCCAGAGTAACTGATGATACACTGCAGTCACACATTCCTTAAGAAGACTTTGTCATTCAAATTAAATTTCCTCGGTCTTCTTTGTTACAGAAAACCCGTGATTCATGATTCCTATTACAGGCGCTTTCCCAATAGGTAGCCCATTTGAGTTATGATTTCTCCCTCAATGAACATTACCCGTTCTGCTGTAACAAAGAAGCAGCAGGGTGAATTATGTATGTTTTATTCTTCAACAGAGACATTTCACGAAACGCAACCACAGGTTTCTGTCCGGGTTGAGAATGAGTCAGCTTGGGCTGTCTGAGATTTTACGTCGCAAATTCGCAATATTGCCGTTTAATTGACAGGAAAATACCAGGGACATCACGTTGTTAGTCACTGAAAAAAACCGTTTGTTTTCCAAACCGCAGCAATATATGTGTCTATCAGCTGTGAATACAAATGACACAGCCATAAATGAACATTACCAACGCATTGCCTATGCTCCTGTCTGGTCATAATGAACTACAGATTGGATGCAGTGTGCTAAATAACTAGTCGCCGTACGTCGCCTTACATTTTCAGGATGACGAGATTTCTTACGTTCGTCCTTCTATTCCTATTCCTAAAGCTCGCGCCTGGTATCTGCTACCATAAAATCTTCAGGTTAGAACAAATCCCTTTGACAATTCTAATCATACACAGGATTTCCTCTATTACACGGGGCGTTTTCAGTTCGATTCTATCAGAGGAAATTCTTCCATGTTTTCTTTTTCAAACATTTACCACGCTGTGCGAAGAAAAGCATTTCCAATATGACAAAGCGACATGTATAATCTACATCTGGAGCAGAGATGCACAGATAGACATGGATAGCCCGTGGATATCGCACTCCACTTTCTGTCGGTTTCAGCTGTTGCAACAATCTATACTAATCTTCTTTGTGCAAACCAACTTGTCAACTGATATGTAACCAGCTCTTTTTGAGTTGTTTGGCCATTTAAGGGCAATGCACATTTTAGGAGCCTAATGAAGTAGTCTGTTCCCTTTTGGTCTTCAGACAGTCACGAAAGGTTAAATGAACTTACACAAAAGTTACAGCAATGGTGCACATGATTATGGCATAAATAGGCTTGCTCAGTAAGCTTGGAATTCTAAAAACAACTTTTTTCCTGATGTTCACCAGATTTTTCCTGTTCAAAGATCGTTTAGAATTCTGGAGGTTTACTAGGTCCAATGCAAATTTTTATACTTCCATGAAATAGTATGTCTCTCACTTTAAAGCCACTCGCAAATTTGAACAGGTAATGAAGATGCAGGTTCCGAATCGCTGGGCACCTAATCTGGATTTTCATTTAGTCTTCGTGATTGAGGAGAGTGATAAGGACAATTATTACCTCGCGTGATGTATGGGGTCACAGTGGTGGACCGATCAACGACGCCTCATCATTCCGGAATCGATTATGTTGCGGATTGCAGAGACTGTATTAACCTATCTGGACGTGCCCCTCAGTCCACAGGGACACCCTGAAAATGTTCAGGAACTCAATACGGTAATTACACCAGATCCTATGTAACCATTAAGTTGAAATTATACCAATCATCTTCAATAACAGGAAGGCTTTAATACTTTCTTCTGCTTTTCAACTAAAAGAAGTGAATGCCTAGAGGAATGTGAAATGACTGGGGAAAAAATCAGGCTGGTTTCATCTGTGTCTACAAAGGCGTGAATATTTGCGCGGTTCTAATTATTTTTATCTACGAATGAACATCAATAAGTTATACATGGCAGCAAATATTTATGCTTGTCAACACTAATATCGTGTTTTGGAGCAAATTTCTTTGCTTGAAATTTTCGAAAAGAATATCTCAAATAGCGACACCATAGAAATGTTTCATCCTGGTGGCGGTATTGACAAGACTCGTCATTTCCTTTGATCTTGGCTTGAAAAGAAACAACCTATTGCTCACATTGATGTTCCAACACGTCACACAAAACGATCAAACTCCAACGTCATCCATCCACCGTATGAAGAAAAGAACCTTGGTTCTCCTAAATACAAAATCCTTCCGAGCAATCACGTTTAATTGGAGTTTCCCTTTTTCATAAACCAATGAGCTGTCTAAAAAATTACCAATTAAGGGAAGGTAACATTAAATTCGCGTGTCAAGTTTCATTTCTTGTACAGAATTTGCATTCCAGACAATATGTTGCGGAAACTACCCAGGTCCTTTAAGGGAATTTCCAATCAAAAGGTTTCACAAGTCTGTAATGATTATCTCCTGAACAAACATATTTCCTGTGATCAGGTCCATATTGAAAAGATGAACTTTCTTTAAACTCTGAAAGAGGAAGTTCGAGTGTTGAATACCTCCTCATCTTCCCTTGGTGCTGGATCTAAGACCTGCAGTCAAGTGGGTATTAACGGTATTTCTTCTCACCGCTGCACGGACAAGTTACCGATAATGAATCACAGGTCCGTCATGAAAGGGAACATGTGGACCTGTCTTATTTAAAGACTGGGAAATATTATAGAAATCCCTTTCAATGATATTACCCAAGCTTTTCAATTCTTCAAAAACGAGGTATTTGCCAATGCGGAGAGGCAAGAGGCAATCTTACCAACCTAACGTTTATGCACGCTGAATATGGCATTAATGTTATATTCATTGGAAATCACAACTCCTGTGACAAAACATAGTCGCTTTTATACCTGTCCTGAAGACTGCCCTCCTAAGTTTATGTTCCCATGCAGTCGAAATATGGAGTATTAGATTAACCTCTTTGGTCTGGATGTACAATCCATGCAATCATTCTGGATTATTAACAATAGCAGGACTCTGATAAAATTCATCAAAATTTACGGAGAACATTTTGTCCTCTGTTTATTTCAGCCATAAATTAAAACTGGAGTGAATCCGCTTTTGTTCGCTTGTTAATTTTGTTGTGAAGTATTCTTTCTAATTTTGGCAAATTGCTCTCCACAACTACTGAAATTAAATTATCGTCAAATACCGCATGAAGACAAATTTAAAGCGAGTTCATTAAAATGTATTGGGGTTTTTCAGTTTTCTACTTCATTTCTTTGTTCCTAACGTCTCTTTTTTCTCCCCGTTGACAGGCACACTGTGAGGCACACAGAGGGCTTTATGGCCCTGATTGATATGGTCAAATCACATCTTTAATCCAATTAGAACACACAGACCTTACATCCAATTACACTGTATCTCCGACTGCATAACTAATGCAGTTTCAGATATTCTTAGTTCAAAGGGTCTTCAGTGGTTCTTTCTGATATTTAAACATACCTCTTCTCATTATATCTAAAGGCAGTACATCATCAGGATCAAACAACCATTCATATTGCACAGTTCTTTGAATTACATAATTTAAGTACAAATAAATTCTTATTTCGGCAATTATGAAGACGAGTGCTTGATAAAAATTCACATCTCGGTTAGACATTCTCTATGCCTCTTCATAATTTCCATCATATTTCATATTTCCTGTTAATATCCTCTGTATGTCTCTGAAAATGGATCTTGGTGCTATATTTGACATACAGCATATGTGTTAATGAGACGAAAGAATTACATCTAGTCCTCTCAACATTCGAGTTATAATTGCTACAAACAAGTATCCTCATGGGCATATTTCTTCACTAATTGAGGATACATGAATTATACTTTCTGGTTTGTCCACTTTTTTTGTAATGTTCAATTTAGATGTCCGTGTGGAGACATATTTTAACACTTTTCAGCAACTGGTTGGATTTAATGCAGGATTTCACAACAAACAAATCATGCACACACGATTGACAAAAATTGTACTTTTGCACCAGAGGCACCCTTTATAAATTACAAACAGAAACTGCAATGGTCTTCTAAAAAACTGGATTGGATCCCCCACATTTATTTTTGTATATTATTGAATGCACAATTCGCACGGTTTTGAGCTTTTTAGTCTGCAGCAGGTTCCTCTTTCCCTGGCATCAACTGGCCCCTTTCTGCCAACTGCTTCTGGCGTCTCTTCAGAATAATTGTGCTCTCTTAAATGTGGTTTTTGTAGGCACATTATTCGCAGTTCTTTTCAGAATTCTGTCCAATCGGTAGCAAATATTTTGCCCAAGGTCAGACCGAAAATAACTCAGAGTAGGCAATCAGGAAAAAAAAACAGGGCACATATTTGGTCAGTAGACACAACCATTTTTTTCATATCTACATAAACATTATTAATTTGGTGTTTAATTTTTGTTTCAGTATTCACAAAATCACCCAATCAACGAAATAAGAGATGATGATACATGTATCAAGAATAAAATCCTCCCTAAACAAGACACTATAGAGATAAAAGAAAA
>JBCAUG010331613.1:0-17157 GCA_038406175.1 Haplosyllis leylae | reverse complement strand
TCAAGAGAAAACCTGAGATTTCATGAAATTATATTTCCATTTAAAGAGCAAAGCTGTTTCACAGCTCTGCTAAAAATTAGGAAAGAACATGACTATATCACAGTAAATTATTCAAGAGGCAACTCCTTTGCGGAGTATTTTGACAATCATCTTTCAGGTATCGGTTTGTTGGAATGCTCACATAGCTCTGGGTTTGGATCCCACAAATTTTGGTTCAAATGTGTACGAACTATCTTTGGCTTACAAGTCTGGCTCTGTCTACCATGATGTCGTATTCAGAGATGGAGTCAATGGAAATGTTGGAGCGCAAACTCCAGGTTTTAAAAAACACTTTATCTGGGTAAATTCTAACATTAAGGCGACAGTTGAATTTTTTATGAAATGCAATGATGAAATTTCTTACAGAAAAAACACAATCTAGTTTAGTCTGCGATGTATATTTACCATACTGGATAAGCTGGAATGATGAAATGCTGAGAGTTGGACAACAGTTGTACCCAAGTTATGAGATTGCAAGTTGGAGTATCCCAGAAAACGTGAGGCACAACGTAAACTTCATTGCGTTCGCGACGGGGCCGGAAACAGTTGGAGGAGGACTCTGGGAATTTGACGAATCACCAAGTCAGTACCCTCATTTATAGTTGTAGCATGTGTAATTTATTTGTTGGTTCTATTGATTCTAATAACCAGAAATATCCTCACGCCAATCAAATATCAAATATACTTAATCTGCATCTGTTTCATTGTGTACAGCTGAACTCATATCCATGAGGACATTTGGAACCTTGGACTATGATCGATTTTGGATATCAACTATGGGCAGAAATTCTATAGTTTTCAGTGTTAAATCTTGTGGACATGCTACACTTGCATTGGCCGGAATTCTCTACAACACTGAAGTTCAGGTACACAAGCCATTTGTACACTGTTGTCCAGGCGAGATGATAGACGATGAAAATTTCTGTAATGTGACCCACATTAGCTCAGTGTTCTTTTTACCATGAGCGCCAGACATTTGTGTTGCGGGAAATAAATAGATTTGAAATACTCATTCCTCTGAACAAGTTTTTTTTTTATCTTACTCATTGCCTTTGATACCATTAAATCTACTTAGGCATACTTTTTAACGTCTGGTAAACAAAGATATGAAATTATTTTACAGATTTATGAAATAGAAATAATGTCTTCTGACAACTTGACAACAGTTAATCATGGTATACAAGGAACTGAGGAAGTATATGTGCCAACTCCAGGAGTTTTAGATTGTAATTCGTTCAGGTAGAAAAAATCCCTCACACTTTCTCAGAGTACACTGAATGTACAGCATTTCAAATCAGGACAAAACAATTTTCCTTTTGCGTCTTTGATCCCTAAATCCCTTGCAGGACGTTTTGGGTGATGTGGCAGAACAACACAATCAAATTTGGTCAATCACCAGTAATTGGAGTGGGCACAATATTGGAACATGTTCCCACAAATTCCTATCCCGTCAACGCAGTATCCTTCTCCGGTGGCAGTGATATTGTCGCTGATTGGTACATTACCAGCAGCCAAAGTATGTACTGCTGTTTTATTTTCAGAGGACGGTTTCTTCGAAATTATTACGATTCTGTTTTAATTTCATATCGTATCTGTTTTACACATGTCTAACGTCATCATTTATTTCACAGTTTTTATCAGAATTTATCCTCTCTTACAATTTCTTCGCCGGTTTTTCCATTCACAGCTACTGCAGTAAGAGCTTACACACCAGAAGACTTCAGCTATGATGAACACAAGCTCTACTTGGAACAGTACGTTACATTCAGAATTCGAGCATGTATGAATGCCTACGTAGTAATTTCACCTCTGGACGAGTTTGATCATTGGTAAATTCCTCTGAAGTTTTCTTCTTAATATGGCTTTTATCGAACGCACAACTTTCTTACCAAAAAGTAGTTTGTCCAACATTTGGTAACGGATGTATTATGATAGTTCTGTTGGCAAGCATTGTGTATATATAAATATAAAGACTCTTGTCACGTCAACAGGTTTCCAGAAAGTTACGAAATAATCTTCGGAAGTGGTGATAACACAAAAGTGTCGATATTAAAGAATACGGCAACAGTTGCTGAAGCAGATTTTCCGGGTGTATTGGACTGCGATGAACTGAGGAGATTCTGGATCAACTGGCAGGATGGGGTTTTAATAGTAACCACAACATTTATTTCACTATGTTCCATTTGAAAATAAATTTGTATTTTTCCATTGTAAGACTCTTCCCAAAATAAAGGTTCTTTCGCAGACTGATACCTTATCCAGAAAAACACTTAAAAATATGATCGCAATCAGCAAATTGACCTTCGATATTGTATAATAGTACGTGATGAATTTCACAGATTGGTAGCAGATCTCCATTTGACAATGATTTTCTGTCACACGATGTTGGAATAGAATTTGTTCCCAAATTCATGGCCATTTCAACAAATTCTGCAGAGGGTGAATGGGAACTCGACTATGTACAAGGTATTCTACAAAGTAGCACAAGGTCAAAATTTCTTTCGATAAGTTTCTGTTCTGCTGTCTTGAAACTTTTTACTGGCATTGCATTTACTAGCCCAACATACAAATTGTCACCACCAATCCATTTAATGCAATTTTTAAGGTGAAACTTACAAACTGGAGACACCGGAAGATAAAGCATATAACCTCGCCTGGATATTGACCACAGGATTTACTTGGACTTACTTTTACATAGAGGCTTGTTCAGATGCTCATCTAGCAATGGCAGCTATACCAGGTCAGATAAGCCTTGTTTTCATATTGAAAAGAGACATGATTTTGCGTAAATTGATTTGACATCCGAAATAAATATATCTAATTAAGAAGGATAATCACTACATCAGCATTTCAACATTTTTAAAGGAGTCTACGACGTTATGACATATGAAATGAATATAGGATCCACAGATAATTCAAGAACTATATTAAAATCTGCAGTTGGAAGTGGAAATGTAGAAGACTTTTTGGTGAGGACTCATTTAAACCTTTATCATTGTCAACTTTTATTAACATTTCTCAAATCCTCAAGCCTCTGGTTTACCTTCCGATGACCTAGTTATAAATTTTATTAAAAGTTTTGAAGTTCCTTTAAACTGGTCATTCATTATAGGTGGATGAGCCAACACCCGGCATATTGAACTGCTCTGCCTACAAGCCATTCTGGGTATCATGGGCCAATAACACGATCAAGGTGCAAATATTTTTTAACTCCTTTGTAATAATCTCACAAATATAGGTTATGATTGACAAATTTCTGGAGACAATTTAAAGCTTCTGTTTTACCACCCAGTTTGGTCGTGGAATTAACGTAGATGTGGATCAGATCTTTGAGCATTATGACCCCAATTATCACATTATAAATGGCATTGGATACAGCACAGGATACGAACAGACTGGCAAATGGATATTTGGTGATATTTACGGTGAGTGGGGTGATATCTAAAAGGTTCGATAAAGTTGCCGACATTGACCGGAATACAAAACGCTAGTTTCCTACTTTCGGTATGAATTGTACAATTGTTTCTATTTCAGATGTCTTTCCAGAGCCCCGTAAGTGCAAAAATATTGTCAAATTTCTTGAACTATTTTTTGACCATTTCCAAATGTTGACAATTAAATTTCATTTTCTCATTAAGTGTTTTCATTAATTTGTAGCTCCAGATCCAGAGATTGAAGGTTTGCCGAAAAAAATGAATAGTCACACTTAAATCAATTTTACAATTTAATTTAGTTTTGTCACAATGTTTATACTCACTCCGTTTTAAATCAATTTTCTAATTTCTTCAATTCAGATGATTTTATACTCTTCGTCAGTCCTGGTGATACAAATTCAGAACGAATGCAGTTCACACTGACAGCAGACGTTGTCATATTTGACGTTCGAGGCTGCAGTGACGTGTGGGTGACAATCTGGCAGGTCCCTGGTGACATATTCCAGCTTAGGTTAGATAGAGACTAATGCAGAAAGCACTTGTTACCAAATTTGATACTTCTTCGTCGTGATAGTTAGATCTATATCATTGGATCAAACACGAACTGCGAAACGTATTTATGTTCATAATACCGTAATATTCTTTTAGTTATGCCATCAAAATTGGCGAAAACAACAACACAGTTAGTACGATATCCCGATTAGGTCCAACAACAAGGGACGAACAGTTCGAAACACCCGACGTGCTTAACTGTGATGCTCCCACGTCTTTCTGGATTGCGTGGGATAGCCGTGATGTCAGGTTTGGAAGTGGAAAACAAGTCGGTGGTAATGAGCTCGCAAGGTACGCATTCACAACATTCATAACATGATGCTATGATATTTAATTGCAAAAATGAAAGCTGACAAGATTCAACAAGGATTGATGAGCAGCTAAAAAACAGGCTGATATCAAAAAGCTAGAGATCAATCGTTTAAACACTTTGTATCCTTTAAAACTATTTTAGTTTCTCTGAATCGGATTATGTCGTGGATATAAATGGTGGATCTTTTACTTCTTCTGTACCAGCTGACTTTTCGATACACCTGTCTGCAGGTAGCGTGAAGGATAGAAAGTAACATATTGATATTTAGCTCATTCTGCATTTTGAACCAGATGTCATTTTACACAAATTTGCGTTCTTCATCCAAAGGTTTAACTTACACTTTTCTTGTTGACCATGAAAACAACTATGATCAATACGAAATCACCTTAAGCGGCCGCAACTATGTCACATTTCAAGTCGAACTATGTAACGATGCCTACATAATGTTAGAAGATACTGCAGGAGTATGGAGGGTATGGCAACTAAGTTTTAATATTTGCTGAATACGAACATTTTAATTGAAAACTACAAAAATCCACTCCTTAAGTCATCGCGGAAAATGATAAACATAAATTTGTACTACAGGTGATGTTAGGGATGACAGACTTAGATGGAAACACGATCTCTGTGATAGATGGAGGACCAGATGGCGCCACACACGCACTGGAGTTCACACCTGATATCCTCAGCTGCATGGACTATAGGTAGATCCAGATACATTAGTGTTGATGTAATGTTTGCAGAATTATGCTTCAAAATTAACAATTCTTTGAATTTCAACAAACCAAACAGTCGATTCATTGCGCACATCACTCCACTTTTTTATGATGTATGGTCAGCTGACTTATTTCTCTTTAAGTAGCATTAGTAGTCCTTGTACAGTGGCTTTAACTCTAGTTGAAATTAACAGGCCATTTTGGATACGATGGGGTGATGCTGGACTAGAAGTTGGGCACGGTGTTAGTGTGGGAGGAAACGTGTTCATGAGTACGCAAGATTTCTCTGCTAACCCGAACAAAGCGTCATTTGCAAGTGGAGTGATACCGGAATGGGGCTACTGGAAAATTAGTAACTTGGAAGGTATGAGAATGTGTTAATGTAGAGTCCATATTTTCTGAAAAATTTGCTGAATTAAGTCTTTAAAATATTTCAATTAGGGATTGAAATTGATTAAAGTTGATAAAAAATGCCTCCAAGTTTATGCTAACACAGACATATTCGATAGATTTACTCATGTATGTCACTAATGGATGCTTTGCATATTTTGATGTTTTGTTTCCAGAGAGCATGTTCTTAGTTCAGACGCCAGAAGATGCAACGAGGCAACAAATCTGGATAATAGAAGACAAACACTATATCGAATTCTCCCTAAAAGCCTGTTCTAACCAGATGATTACTCTGGGAGAGACCGCGTATGACAGTGAACATTCTGGTAATGAGTACATGGTCATCCTCGGTGGCGAAGACAACAAACAATCTACTATCACAAGGTGATAGCAGTTCTGAGTTATAGAATATACTCAATGCAAGAAAGTATCGTTTTGCCTGAATTGATGGATCTCTCCATTCCAGTAGAATATATTCTCTGAATTTCGGTTATTAACAGGTTTCCATCAAATGAGATAGTGTATCAAATTAATTTTCAAGGACTTCTGTCGTGTGACAATCAAATTAAGTTCTGGATTTCGTGGTACACAGTAGATGGGTTCACTGAACTTAAGGTAACATTGACCTTGCATTTTGATCATTCAAAGTCTTGTATACTAATATTTCTGGCCTTAAATAAGCATTTCTGTATATCAAACATTATATCACACCCGCATTGTAATATGAAATTGTTTTGAATCTTCAATTAGGTAGGAACTCAGGATTTGACGAATGATAACTGGTTCATGAGATATCAGGATACGTTTCCATTTTCCATCAAAGCTATGTCAATGAGTTCCTTATCCGGAGGAGGACAATCTGAATGGATGTTTCCCAGGGATGCCGGTGACTTTTTGTCCTTTCTTCTGGTGTTGTTTTGTTTTCCAATGATTTTTAATAAGTAAGAAACGTTTATTTGTTCACTTGTCAGATTCACAAAATTTAAATGAGCAAACTATGCTCGTTTCCTTCAGGAAAAAGTGTCGTTCTTCTTTCACCGTTTGAGTTAACAACGCAAAAGTACATAAGATGGTTGGGCTTCCATATCAGTCAAACAGTTGATGTCAGGTTCAAACTGAAAGCTTGTTCCGATGCCTATTTGTTCCTGACAGAGAACGTTGGAGTAGCAGTGACAGGATATGAAATATCTCTTGGTCTGTTTTGAATATTTTTCGTTGATAGTACATTTTAGTTTCTGCGCAATTCCGAATTTTTAAAATTAGAGTTGTTGATATTGTTTTATGATGGAAAAAACATTTTACAGGAACGCTCGACGGAACCCAAAATGCTATTAAGAATGTAGCCTCGGGAGATATTCTCGCTGAAAACACTCAGCAACTTCTCAGTTGCTCTCAGTCCAATTGGTTCTGGATCAGTTGGGCCCATAACGTAATCATAGTTGGTAAGTCCTGAGTAAAATGAAGACCTTGTGAGAACATATTGAGATTTCTAATATTGTACGACTTAGGGACCGTTCGCACTTGACGGCAATGATGTGAACTTTTTGTATTGTCAGAAATGGGTTGCATGGTCATCAATGTTACTGTTCACACCTGATGACGAAGATAAAATGATGCATTGTAATTGTTGTCAATGGAACTCATTTTTATTGACATAGAAGTTGTCGCCAAGTGCGAATGGTCCTTTAAAATTCATGAGCACCTAATTTGACCAAGCTATCTGTTAAACGTATCAGGTAAGGGAACGTTAGTTGGTACAGATGTTATCATGGAAACACCACAACAAGGAATGCCAATAGAAGGATTAGGATTCTACACGTCTAATGTGGATGGAGAATGGGAGTTCACTGAGGTTGACGGTGGTACAATGGATATCTCTGTCCCCGATGTTTATTCCTACCATCTGGCCTCAGTTCTCACCAATGGTCATTCTATAAATTTCAAAGTGCGCGCAAAGGAAGACGCAAGGGTATTACTTATGGAGGTATTGTTCGACTTCAAATAAATCTACCACACAGCAACTCAGAATCACATAAAACAAAACTGGTATGATACAACAGTTGAATATTCACAGCCCTTATTGAGTCGAATAACCCATTGAATCATCAACATTTCAATTCATATTCAGATACCAGGACTTACAACAGAAAGAGCATACGAGATAAGAATTGGATCACACGGCAATGCTCGCTCCGAGCTCTTTGAAGTTGGTTCTGATACTCCAGCCAGGGAAGCAGATTCCGTACTTTTACTTCAGGAAGATAGCTTTGTGGATTTTTGGATTAACTGGGTCACAGTCGATGGTGATTTTTTCTCAAATATTTTCCCATATTATGTCAAGGATCACGATGATGACCCAAGAGGGCTTTTCTTACAATTTTAAAAGTAATTTAGACGAAAGCAACCAAACGGAATCTACAAAGGTAATTATACATTTGAAATTAGGAATACTCATCTATCTTGTAGAATACACTGCAATATCATTTGGTAGAGGCTCGACGATAAATTACGATACAATGATAACTTACAATGATACGGCAGCTCCATATCGAATTAACGCTGTGGCTTTCAGCACAACAGAATTATGTAAAGGAGAATTCAGCATTTCCGACAGTTCAGGTTTTACTTCCATCCTTATTTCTGTTAATTTTGAATTTTAGAGTGAAAGGGTTAAATAATCAAAAATTTACTGCCAACAAATGTTTAATATGTGGTTTTAGGATTTTCGCAAAGATTTGGAACAGATGCCGCGTACACCTACGACCGATTGCTATACCGTGTCGCTTCCAGACAATCTGTTGTCTTCAAGGTGAAATCCTGCGCTGACGCCCATGTTGCCCTTCTTGATGTGGCCCACACGAATAAAATGTATGAAATCGTGATCGGAGCCGGTGACAATACATACAGTGCAATTAGGTATTTTTATTTGTCTTGGTTCAGGTATGACAAAGCTGAATTAACTTGAGGTAATCTCAACTGTGATTCTCCTCACTGTTTATTCTCGGAATGAAGCAATGTTTGCTACTGTCCGCGTATGCGGATAGGTAATAATTTCAGTCAGGTCTGTTTGTCTGTTCAGGCTATAACTTTTGAACAGCTAAAGCTAGGACCTTTATTTTTAGCATACATATACATCTTGACCATATCTAGGTCAAGTTTGAGTATCAAGGTCATTGGATCAAGGTCATGGTAAAATGAAAAACTGACATATTTTACCTCCTGTTACTTTTCAAGGCCATCTGAAGGTCAAGTATCAAGGTCAAATGAATAGAAATCAATTTTCTGTCCATTTGCAAATGTTTTTGTGATCTATCTGTTACGCGGATGGTATGTCTTTGACTGAAAGGCATTCTTGTTATTTATGATTTCACTTCAGATCTGGAAAGTCATCAAACACTGAAACTGATATTGATACACCGGATATCCTCAACTGTGACGAGTTTCGAACATTCTGGATCAGTTGGGATAATGGTCGGATTGCTTTGGGTACAGCTGCTGTGGTTGGTTTCAATGAACTGTTGTCTTGGCAGGATCCAGAGCCTGATGGTGTCGCCTACTTATCCATCAGCGGTTGGTCCAATCCGGCAGAATGGGACATTATTCAATTCAACGGTAGGAAATAGAAATGAGTACAATTAAACTATTTGAAAGCGTTTAAATGGTTTGGTCTATATTCTTTTCAGGAAAATTCTTTCCTTCTTTCTTGTTAACAAAGAATCCAAACACAACCATGAATTCATCCAATTATCTAAGCGTGTTTATTTTAAATATTAGATTAGGTTACCATTATTCTACAACGTCTGTGGCCTATTTCTCATTTCCACAGACGAGGTGTATTACTTGGAGACAATACCACAATCATCTATCAGTGACCAGTTTATCTACCTCGTAGCTGGACAGGAGGCAATAACTTTTGGAATTCAGGCATGTGCTGATGCTCATGTCTACTTACATCAGAGTTCATCATCAAGAACGGGATACCTTCTGATCATTGGAGCTGTGGACAATACGTGGACGCAACTGTACAAGGACGGAGTAATGGTTTACAACGTCTCGACACCTGATGTGCTGAGCTGCACACAATCCATAACATTCTGGATAACCTGGACGGATGGATTTCTCGAGGTTGCCTACAAGGTATGGGTCCTTTTGATTTTTATTTCACCGTATTATTAAAACCTACTCATTTTACTCGTATTAATATTTATGTGTGATTTAAATTATATAAAATTTGTGTAGGACTCGAACGGCAGAAGGTTGGTCCAGTATCAAGATCAGGAACCTATTGGCATAGGCGGCTTGCAACTCACCGCCGGATTTGACCATTTCGGATCATTTGCAGTTCCTCTCCTCTACAGTAAGTTCAAACGCGTGACAATTAAGCTTACAACATCTCGTTGTGGAAATTCAATTTTTCTCAGATTTCAAATTCTATTCGCTGTCTCTCCCTCAGCCAAACATTTAATATGATAAGGGCGCATGTAGGTGTAGATGTTAAAAGATCTCCCTATGGGTTTTTTAACAGCGCAGGGACTGGAATTCACTGCAGACTTTAAGCTTAACTACCAAGCTCTGTGGAAAACATCAATTTCAACCAGCACCTTGTTTACAAATGTGAAGGCCTGCAATTCAGCATACATTACCCTTGCCGAGAGTCCTGGTGTACCCCTGTACAACGCGTATGAAATTCAGCTGGGAATATACGACAATACAGCTAGCATTATTTATAAACATGCAGATTCAGGCTTCGAAGCTCTGGTAATATTTCTGTTTTAAACGTTTGAAATAGTTTGCATTGCTTTTGACAGAAGAGTTATTTTTTATTGGTTGTCAAAAGGGCTTATGGTGTGGTTACACTGCCCCGACTCCAAGACCGATACCGAGACAGATAAAAAAATGGGTTGTCTAGAATTGTGTCGAGGTGTTCACACTGCACAGAGACAGATGACAACACATATTCCCATTCGTTTCTGTGTACTTGTTTTTGGTATCTGCCTTGGTCTTGGCATGGTCTCTGGCAGTGTGAATGGAGTATTAATCTTTGATATTTCACGTAATCTTTTTCACTTTTACGTATGAGTATTTTCTACTTCTGTTACTTCTTCTGGTTTAAAGAACAAGATATTTTTTTACAGAACGAAACACTCGACCTACTCAGCTGTGACCAAATGATACTGTTCTGGGTAAGGTGGGATGGAGGTATGGTAGAAGTCGGCACCGGATCCGTAGCAGGTCAGGAGAGATTCATATATTTGGACGATCGGTCAAATCATCTGGATATTAATGCTGTATCTGTGGCAGCTGGAGCTCAAGCAGAGTGGTACTTCATTGGAGCATTAGGTAATTAATACTTCAGTAAATAAAATAGGATTCTATGTACGTAGATCTATCCTTGGTGAGCCCTATGTCAAAACGTACTGAATTGATAGATAGTAAACACTGTTTCATTTTTTAGATAACGTCTTCTTGATCCACACTGATGAAAATTATCTCTTTAGAAGAGCATGGATTTCACCTGAACGAAATTACTTCACGTTTGCGCTGATGGTACGAATTACTATCAACAAGACTTTTTCTATAATACAGATAAAAACTTAAAAATAAGTCTTTGGGTAAATAATTCTACAATTTTCTTCTTAGGCTTGTCACAGTGGTCACGTATTGCTAGCTCAGGAACCAGGAAACAACTCCAGTGCTGGCTATGAAGTCATTCTTGGAGGACAAAATAACAATGCCGTGGAGATAAAGGAGGGAACAAATGTACTTAATTTTTCATCTTTACCAATGTTCAAAAATAACATGAATACGTGAAGTCGGAAAATGGACCCCTGAATTCAAACAATAAAATTAAACGAATGCTTTCTTTCAGGGAATCTTGTTGAACAGTACGAGTATTACAGGAACAGTAAGTTGCGATACGATGCTACCATTCTGGATCCAGTGGACAATGGACAGTGTTTCTGTGAGATCTGTTTCTGAATCATTACTATATATTGACAATTAACAAACAGGCTCTGCTGTCCCAAGCAATGTTTGGGTTTATGTGAATACATTTTCACTTTTTGTTAATCATTGATAACAATGTTTCTATTACAAACAATTTCAACTAAGAACCCTAGGTGAAGGTTAGAGATGTCCCGGCCACTGTAGTTCTCTGTGAGAAGTGCCACTTTCATTGACCAAAAACGTTCAAATAGAAATAACTAACTTTTATCTGCCGCCCCACACCAATCACTCCCTCACAACCAAGGAATGACCAATGCTGAGTGATGGATAACCCGATAATAAATAATCAAATTGATTGATAAAAAAATTTAAAAGAATAAACTTCAAACTGAAAAACACTCTGATGATGTATTTATCAACTTAACAGAGTTCTTGTATGTTTTCAGGTTGGTACTGGTTCTCAACCTGGAACAAGTGAAACAATCCTGGCGCAATATTTCTCGACTGATCCAATCTATGAAATTAATTCGATCGCTCTTTCGACTGGCAACGACGCTGAAGGATATTGGGAATTTACTTATCTACAAGGTTTAATTTAACGCAATGTGAACACGTCTTCATAATGTTAACGACAAATTTTAAATGCCTCCTTCTGTTACAATATAAAAAGAAATTACAAATTGCAGATAAAGGAATTAATTTGTACCTCCCACAAATACCATCACCGGGATATGATTATCACTGGGCAACTATGATCGGGTACACAGGAATCGTCTTCAGAGTCAAGGCTTGTCGAGATGTAAAACTAGTGCTTTCAGAAGTAGTCGGCAGAGATGACATTGCTACTCCCATGGTAGGTTAACTTTTCTTCCAATTGTGTGTTCTTCCTTTTAAATAAATCTTTTTGCAAGAAATTACAAGCATATGAATTTGATCCATCGCACTGTAGATTATACTAGGTGAAGAAAACAGAAGAACAGTCTTAAAATTGGGAGTGAATGCATCAGTGCAGGTTTCTAATGAGACGTTTGAAGTGCTAGCCTGTGACGAATACAGGGCTTTCTGGCTTACTTGGGACAACCAGACTTATCAGGTGCGTAAAATTGTGTTTGCAATCAATGTCAAACCAAATATCACTGGGATTTGTTACTTCAAGCAGAGAAGCATCAGAAGGTGAATTTCTATAATCTTTTTCTCCCTCAAAATATTTTGTCCAATTGTTTAGATTGGAGAGGGAGATTATTTTGGATACCATACACTACTCAGATACGAGTCAGCGACACCATACAAGGTGCAAGCGTTGGGGCTTGGCTCTAACGAATACGCAGAAGTAGACTGGCAAATTCTAAAGTTTGCAGGTACAAAAGAAGGACAAGAAATACCTCTCCTATTTATTTATAAAATAAGATCTATTTATCTTTGGCTTCCTCTGTCTCTTTGTAGTCTTTATTTTTCAAGAGTAATTTTACGCAATTGTACAAGTAAGTATTACATCAACTGTTTGTTAGGTCCAAGATTTGTTGTGAACACGGGCGAAGTAGACTCCTTCGGAACAATGAAAGTAAAGAGCTCGGCTGACACTCGGGAAATGGTATTCAATGTTCGGGCAGAACGGGATGCCCAGGTATGTATTGGAGAACACGTTGAATATTTTATTGAAAAAAAGTAATTCAATGCCTGGAACATCGAATACCTATCCTCTAAATTTCTTTCACGGAATATTGAATGTGTGTAGGTCTTTCTGGGAAGTGACACAAGCAATGACAAATACAAGATAGTTATTGGCGCTTCAGACAACACGGAATGCCTACTTTTCAAAAGCACACAAGAAGAGGTTCTTGCTTCAGCACCTGCCACATACGTTCTGGATTACGATCAAGACAGGTAAAATAAACTTGGAGTAGAATTTTGAATACCTTTTCCATACATATAATTTGCAATTGTGAAACAGTGTAACAAACTAAGCCCCACTTTTTATTTTATATATTTTTAATATAAACTGATTGTAAATAGTGGCAGTACACAATTGATTCCATTCGACTTAATAGATACTTTTTGTTGGCTCTCAAATAGTTAACCAGAAAAACCAAAGACATTTTCTTAATGATTTCGCCACAACTTTTTGACAGACCTTTCTGGGTAAAATGGACGCAAGAAGGGCTGATTCAGTTTGGGTCTGGTCGTCAACCTGGAAAGCATGAAATCCTCTTCTATTCTGATGAAAACTCAATTCCCATTGAGTCTATGCAAGTCTCGTCTTTTGAAGTAGGAGTTGCATCGTGGGAGTTTTCCCAGGATATAGGTACACGTCTTTACTCCTCATTTCAACTCACTCGCGAGCTATTTGCATTTTTTTCTGAAATATACCTGTAATCCAACTTATGCCAGAATTACTTTTGGGATTTAGGGGATGAAATCACATTTTACACTGATGCCAATCAAGAATTCTACACAACTGGATATTACACCGTTCTTGATGCCTATGAACTCGTGTTCTGGATAAAAGGGTCCGGAGATGCCCGTATTGCGCTTACCACAGTTGCAGGGGTGACCAGTGTTCGCTCAGTTGAAATTCAGATCGGAAAAGACAATAACGATGTGTGAGTAATATCTATCTTTATTTTCGCCCGGTTAGGTAGTACCAGGGAAGGTAATGTTTTCAGCCATGTCTGTCCTTTTGTTTAGCGGGAGCACGAGTGCCCTATCCTATGATGCACTGGGAATCTATACCATGATGCAGTATGACTGCCCCCTAGTTAAGATGTCATGGTATAGGGCCCTGGCCAAGCTCCCTCCCAGAAAGGACCCTACCAGCCAACCCCTGCCCCTATCCTCACTCATGCATCCCCTGCCCATGGTGCAGAAGAGTGCAGGCGGTGTGCCTCCTGCTGGAAGACTTTCTAGTTCGTTCTTAAAATTTGGAAGAAATTTCTTTCCATAAAATAACTTTTTGCTCAAATAAAACACATCGTTTCATTTTCCTGATTTAATCGAATGTACCATTCTATCCCGTTTACGTAACATCCATCAATGTTTCCAGGACAGAAATATTTGAGCCCGTTGGTGGAACGAGTCAAGGATCCACAGAAACTCCTGATATTTTGAATGAATCTGAATTCCGGCCATTCTGGATCAGTTGGTATTCGTTTAATCTCAAGTTTGGAACAGGGCAAAATGTTGGAGAAGAGGAACTTCTGTCTCATCCCATGCAAAATGTACCATCCGTATCATCTGTATCCATCGCCTGCAGTCACACTAATGGAGCAGAATGGCTCTTCAAACCGGTTGCCCCTGGCTCAAGTACGTTTCAGATACTTTGTCTATTGTGTTCGTTGATTGCAAGTCTGCAACAGCAGCATCTTCAAGAAACACAGAAAACATGAGTTTTGATGCTGGTGTAGTCTTGTAATCAAAATTCTTATGTAAAGCTTGAAACTCTGTACTCAGGAGTTAAGGCAATAGATGTTGTCTTAATCCGAGTAAGCAGACGATAGTGACATAATTAGGTCCCCTGATACAGCTACTGAACCACTTTTATTTTGTTCTTTGTTCATAGATCTCCATGAAAGAGAAAGTTTCTTTTCAGGTCCAATGACTTCACCTACTCAAACTACTTCCACCAGTGCTGTAACAACTTCTCAATCTCAAACAACGACAGGAGACAATGGCCATGTGACCACAACACCAGTAACAACAACTTCTCAATCTCAAACAACGACAGGAGACAATGGTCATGTGACCACAACATCAGTAACAACTACATCTGACACGAATGTTGAAGAATCACCTCAGGAGGACTCAGGTTTGTGAGTTTAGTAATTCGTAGATAATATTAAGAATAGATTGATTTCAAAGTTTATGCTACACTTGGTTAACACAGCCCTTCTTTTTGGAAAGTCTAATGGCCTGTTCATGTTGGCTTGGAATTTCCAAACAATTCTGCGAAAAAAAATTGTTTTAATTAATATCTTTGAGGTGCTTTTCAGGAGGACTCAGTTCTGGTGACATAGTGGGAATTGTCTTTGGTGTTATCGCCTTTGGTTTTCTGGCTTTGGCGATAATTGGATTATTGTATCTAAGATACAGGTGATTAATATATTTTTGTCTGTATCTTTCCATTAATTGTCCATGGGTTGCTCTGAAAGTACCATTGGGTGACTCCAACCTTTTTAAAAAAAATTAAATGGAGACACACTCTCAACTGACAAAAATTACAATTTTTAAACTTACAAGCAAACATTGCTTGATTTTCAATTTGTCTTAGTTTCGGGGGGATGGGAATTATTTTTGAAAAGTTGTCATTTAAAAATGATTGCAAATATGTAAATCAAGGTCATTTACCATCAATGTGTGACATGTACTAAAATAATATGAAGGTATTTCATTCTAAATTGCTCCATTGCAACAATTAGAGAAAATCTAAATTGTCTCCCTTTGAAGTCAACCGCTGCAAGTATAAATTAACCCTGACATGAAAGAATTAGACCTGAAAGTTGACAAGTGTCCTGAACTTCAGAAAACGAATTTACTGCTGTCATTGTGTTGCCAAACAAAATTAAGTTATGTTGTTTTTTTTTTTCAAAAACTATTTTAGAGGTAGAAGTGGAAGTGAAGCAGGGGAAAGTGCGCCATTGCAATTTGACAATCCTTCTTATCATACAGATGATATTGCAATGGGACAAGAAATCGTAATGTCAGAGCATGAGGCACCGTCTTTGGAAAATAACCAGGAACATAAAGAAGACGGATGATATTTTACATTAAATGTTAGCTGGTGTAAATAGCATAATTTGTGTACGATACGTTTTCTGTATTTATAATTGCATTTGAACACCCACAATAAATTTTTCGTAAAATACATTCAACTAAAAATACCCCAAAAGTAAAGTGACTTTTTGAGAAGAAAGGATAGAATGGCTGACTATGTGATTTTGTCATGGAATGGTTAAAAGCTCTCATGTGAGAATGTCGTACATATTTGCGGTGATGGAGACCGTAGGTGTGGAATTTTGAGCCCCCCACACAAACGCGGGTCCAGTCTAATTTAAAACTTCAAATTTTGTAAACCAGGTACTGAAGTAAACGAAAGGATATCAAAACCATTATCAATTACTTGGAATGAAAAAGGATTTAAAATGCTATTTACTTTAAATTGCCAAGTGACGAACTGGATAGAAGATATTGAAAACAAACTCTGAAGTTGATTTATGAAATTCATAGGAGGAACACCTTCAAAGAATTAAAATCTGCATGACGGTAAGCATGGAGATGAATCCATCAAGGATCCGCCATTTATCGGTATGGATTGATTCTCAGCATGTATTTGTAACTTTTAACAAAAATAAATCGGAAACAGTTGACAAGCAAAACTGAGCGCCCCTCCTACTCGCTACCTTAGGAGCCCCAACGACGTCGGTATTAGTTTAGCTGGTCCGGGTTACTCTGGATTGTATAGTGGTATTCCTTTTATGCAGTTTTGTAGTTTTACTGAGAGCCCTTGACGAGTGCTCTCAGTCCTAGCACCAATGGTACTCTCACTGAAGAAGACACGTCATATAAGTTGTTTCAAGAATAGTTTATTTTCATATTCCTCAAACAATACACAATGTGTATATTCCAATAAATAAACGTTATCACAAATTAGTGTTAACGGGCATGCTCACATGGGTAGGGCAGCGACACTAGGTGCACTCACATACACCCAAGGGCAGCAGCCTCTTCAATCTTTCAATACGAACGGACTTGGTGTAAGGTGGATTAGAATCTC
>JBCAUG010331502.1:0-17157 GCA_038406175.1 Haplosyllis leylae | reverse complement strand
CCGTTTCTCCCAGTCAAGTCGACCGGTCGACGCGGGTGTCATGAGTGCAAAAGGGTCACACCGCGACACATGTTTGGCAGGAAGGGCTCTTTTCATGTTGAGATAGCAGTGAAAATTTTGGATTCTGGACCAAGTTTGAGGTGACAGAAAATATTATTTTTCTTGAAGATTATGTCATGTAGGTGTACTACAAACATCCCAAACGATTAAGAATTTGGATTAATATTTCATCTACTGCAAGGTTATCAAGACGTGTTATTTCTTTTGATGTGTTGTTGTGTTGTTGTGTTGTTGTGAAATGCTTGGATCACGGACTGAGTATAAGGAACACAGGAACACCTAGTATTTATACCAGAACATATATTGGAACTCGAAATGATCACTGATCATTAATTACAGTGACATTTGCTAACATTACCAGCGATGTATATTGGAAAACAATACAAAATCCTATAAGGGCTAGCTGTAGTTTCATGGATATTAATGTAACCACATTGCAAGGTCCCCAGGGTTTTAGTGAACTGATGATGCAATGATGCATAGAAACAGCCCGTTTCCCGATCCTCGGCATGTGCTACTTCGGAAATCCTTAAATCATCTTTTGTTCTGGCACCACTTCAATCTTGGACTTAGATCATACCACAATAACTCAGACAGGAGAACATCTAATCCAAATGGTTGAGGTCCCAGGTTAACACTCACATTTTGTTGCTGGATTTTTTTTGTTTTCACGTATACTATAGTAAAGCCTGTGATGCCAACATTGCCATTGTTGCCAATTTCGGCTGTTTTGTGAAAAACTCGAATTGCCCTAGGTATTTTTGTATGCCTTTCTGAAAATATCTATTTTAAGCGTCCTGGGAACTGATTGGCTTGCAACATTCCGTTAATAGTTACAGCCCCAGTTACGATATTACATGTTTTTGAAATTTTCACCTGTGTGTGTAAGTAATTGGATGTTGAGCCTGGAACATTGTTTGGATCAGCCTCGTCCAAGCACAACGTGCTGTTTACTGGAATAGGTGTGAGAGGATCATCGTTGAGTAACAAGCAACAATTTGGAGGCACCTGTGATGGAAGTTACACATGATATTGAATTGGTTCGAAAATAGCTCTGTGGTGGGCTAAGGTGATCTAAGTAGAAGTCATGACCTAAATGAGTCAAAAAGTCATGTGTCAAAAAGTTAAAAATTGTCTGAAAGAAAAAGATTGGACTATAGCTGAGGTTTGTCACCGAAAAAAAACTTAAAATGAGGAGGACCATGGGTGAATTTTAAGGTAATATTTAATGTATTTGCAAAGGGTTAAAGCATATGTGTCATCTACTTATTTGATCAATTATCAGTTAATAGGCATCTTAGGGTATTTTACTCAATCTATTTGAATTGTTGTTTTAAATTGAAGCGACGTTTCAAGAGTGTAAAAATATGTTCTCTCAGGCAACTTTTTTGTTTTTATATTTTTAACCACTGTCCCAATTTTGGGCAATTGATTAATTTTCAACATTAGGGGTTGGTAGATAAAGTACCAATTTATGACATGAAGGCTTAATGAAGGATTCAACGTCAATTGCTAATTGTAGAGGGCATATTAAAATATGTACTAAAGGGCACTTTCAATTTTTTGTAATTGATAAAATTGATGTCAAACTCAGATTTCTTACTTCATCATCATTTGAGATCCAATTTGAAAATGCCAAAAATGGTTTGGGAGGTCAAAACTAATATGAGAGGTTAAGCTAAATATTCGAGTTTTCCTATATTTAGTAATTTTCTGCCAAATCCTGGCAGAATTCTGCCAGCATTGACATTCAATGGCTGTGACCCATTGTATGTCAATGCGGGAAGGATTCTGCCATGATTTGGCAGAAAATTACGAAATATAGGAAAACCTGATTGTCTACATAACGGGCTGTATTTCTTGTACTTTTTACATAGAATTTAAAAATGCTATATGGAATTTATTTGATTTAAATTATTTTCAAAAATGGTAAAATATCTCTGCCTACATGCTAAATGGTATAAACTGATTGATTTTGAGTGACTTTGTGATATTGATGTAATACTCATCAAATCAAAGCTTAGGATTTCCTCTACAAGAGAATGCTGTGATAGCACAAGAATGCCTACAAGGGCTCAAACATTGCAAAAATGGTGCCAAAATTGCACTCTTGGCGTTTTTGGCCATTTGTTCATGCTTTATATGTATCTACACATTGTAAAACCATCCCTTTGCTGCAGAGGATGTTCTGAGCTGTGACAGCAGTAATATTTTCAGAAACAAAAAAAGCCTTGGGAGAATATATTTTGCCCCTTTATGTCTATTTATGTCACAAAATTCCAAATACTCTTTACCATAGAAGTTTGCCAATAATTTGGACATTTGAAAAATTGGGACTTAATTGTCCATCATTCAAAAATCAAAATCCAAAAATAAGTCAAGTGCAGTGCCCTTGGCTATACCTCTGAACTGATTCTTGATCAAAAAAGTGAATGCTAGATGCCCTGTAATCCATTGCAAATAAATAGAAAAGTGGTACTTCAACTTTAATGGTCCATGGCACCCAACTAAATACAAGTAAAAATCACCAATGGTGTAGCCTTTGTACCTGCCTTCCTTAGACTAAATCAAAAATGGGGTAATCATTGCTATTTCCTTGATAAATTATTGATTTTCTGAGAGAGTTTTTTCTGAGAGGTACTCAAATAGCCCTGGAGACATCATAAATTTTTCCTAGGATGTGTCTTAAGGTGGTCCATATACAAATATGACAAAAAATTGCAAAAGCAAGCGTCTGAAATAGTTGATGAGAAATTCTCATGTGCCATGCTATGAGGTGGTTTAAGTGTAAACCATTCAAAAATCACAATTAATGTTGGCTTGTAAGGAAAACACAAAGATCTGTACTGAAGAGTACTCTTATTCTCAACTTACAAAGTCTCCTGTTTGTGTGTAATATGTACTGTTCCAATAATCCATATAGCTATTGCTACCACAGCAACTAAACTGTAAAAAACGAAGAATAAAATCTATGTAGAGACCAAAAACAAATATATGAACTGGGTAATCAGAAAAAAGATTTGAATCCTCAAATCAAAAATTATGTCGCTCAAAACCGATATTCAGTTTACAAGTGTTTGATCTTTTTCGCCACCGGTTTCTTTGCAAAAATTACTATTACTCATAAAAGTGAATTACAAATTTTATGAGACCTCGTATTGTAGAGTAAACCATGCAGCAGTCAGTGGCTCATTGATATCGTTAGTGACATGCAGTTTTACTTGTGTTGTCATTTCATCCTGAAATTCACTTCCTATGTCTTCTTTGTAAACGATAAACAATACGCCGGCAACTATTTGCACGGTTATGATAATTAAGATACAAACAGCATACTGGAAATAGATGTAAAGAGGAAATATGAACTATTGATTCAATATCTTCCACCAATCACAATTCGAACAAGGAAGTCCTCCTGCGTGAACGCAAGAGGCATACCGCCCGCTGCGTAGCAAGTGCTCGCTCTGTCTTTGCCAGGAGTACCCCATCCCTTGCTGGGGGGGGGGGGGGGTGGTACCCCCACCTGACCTGGCTGGGGGGGGGGGGGTTACCCCAACCTGACCTGGCCAGGAGGGTACCCATCCCTGGCTCAGATACCTCAACCTGACCTGGCTGGGGGTACCCCATCCCTTGCTTGGAGGGACTCCATCCCTGGCCAGGGTGGTACCCCATCCCTGGCTGGGTGGGTACCTCATCCCTGGCCAGAGGGGTACCCCAACCTAACCTGACAGGGGGTACCCCATCCCTGGCTGGGGGTATCCAATCCCTGGCCAGGGGGTACCCATCCCTGGTTGGAGGGTACCCGAACCTGACCTGGCAGGGCCATACCCCAACCTGACCTGGCTGGGGGGTACCTGAACCTGACCTGGCTGTGGGGATACCCTGGGTACTCCCCCCCCCCTGTGGACTGACCAACAAACTGAAACTATTACCTTCCCCCATCCTTCGTATGCGGGCAGTAAAAATGAACATATTCGGCAAATTTGTCAAATTACTGTTGCATTACCTTATGTGGTCTCTATATAGGATAACAAATACAGTTGAAATGTTACCAAAAATGAACAGGTGTACTTCTGGTAAGAGTATTTAATCTGTATTCCAGCCATTACCATTGCTTATTCCATTCACAGAACTGGGAGACCTCTTTTGATTACGACCACGGGTTATATTCAAACGGAACTCATGACTTGTTGTCTCAGCGGAAAATATCAAAATTCAGTGCTTTTTCAAGAAAATATTCAGTGGATAATGAAACAATGAAAATTCAGAAAGATATTTAGTGTGTAAATTCCCATATTTTGATCCCATATCTCATGACCTAAAGTTGCCTTTTTTACAGTTTTATCACTATATTTTCCAAATTACATACTCTACAAGTAAAATATCTTCCAGAATTGTTGATTCTGTCATTATCCACTGAAAGGAATCAATAAATGGTATACAATTCTGGTCTGCGACACGGCCCAGAATTTGATTGCAATTAAGAGGCTTTACTTGACTAAGGTGTGGGACTCATCATAGACCTCAGTGCATTTCAAAATTGTATACAATTTATTCGAGTTTTCCATGAATTGGCATTATTGTCAAAATTGTCAGAAATGTCAATTATGTAATTTGGTGCTATTTGAGGGGATTTATTAAATATTACGGATATAAAATTTGAAATGGTTGTGAAATTCTCATTTGGGGTATTTGGAAGCGTGATCAGCTGTTTGAAGTGACAGTTATCTTGCATCAATTGTTCTAGTAAACTGTTCGCATGGAAAAGAATGCATTCTTCAAAAAAGGACAAACATAATCAAAGACTTTTTTTATTTGCAATTAATTGGGAAAATGATTTACACTGGTACTGTTATTTTGTCTAACCATTGAAAGAAATTGACCTCCATTGATGTATTGAGAGGCGTTTTAGCATGGCTCTCAATATTATTTAGACAGTCGGGTAATTGTGAACTAATTTCAATAAAATTATTAGTGGAATTCGAAGATACTGGATGGGTGTTGCTTCCAGGGTCTGGCATGGACCGTTGTCTCCCAACTGAATTTGTTGCTGTCACATCAATCTGTAAATAAAAGATTTTAATGAATTATTACAAGAAAGTAGTACTTGTGGTGTACAGTGAATGCAAAAGTGAGAAAATTACCAGAGTATCTGGGTTTCTTCTGTGATCGAAGTCTGAAATAAATTAGTATGCAATGTGTACATATTAATTTCATTAATCTCTGCATAAAGCATTCAATTCGTACACATCTGTATTTACCCATAATTACCAGAAACATTTTCTGGGTGCTTGTTATGTTGGCTCATATCTAAAATGACATCAGGACTTAAATATGTGGAGTAAAAATGTAATAAATATGTGAAATGGAATAATTCTTCATGCTGTATTAATGATTTATTAATATTTAGCTTACCTTTGCTGTATGGATTACGTGTATTGGCACCAGTGTCTGATTTCCTAGGTCTGCCAATGGGCTTCTTTTGAGGCACAACTAAACACATAAATAAGTTATACGATTAAACTTTTTAACGTAAACTGATTTTACAGTAAAGATTTCATAGATAAACTGAATTGCTTTGCTAATTTATTTTCATTATGAACCGATTGCTGTACATTTTAAATTCCTACAGTATTCATGTATGCATGGAAATATGGTGAAATTCAAGGAGAAAAATAAGAATTCATCAAAGCATACCCCTTGATGTTGGTTTCTGTAGTCCCTTCGGAACACATTCTGATGTTGCTGAAAGGAATAGACAAACCAATTAAAATGTTCACATACAAGTGTCATACATTGCCACTGAGGAATCTAAATTAGAAATTCAACATTTACCTTTGGAAATAATTTTGATTTGTTTGGAATCCCTGGCTAACAGAATTCCTGGATGCTTCACACCACCCTTCATGGCAACCCCTGAAACTTTCTTCCCATCAGCAACACTTGTTAAGTGGCGGCCTGTTTTTTCTTAATATAAATTAAATGAAAACACATTGAAACTCCACATGGGACATTACATTGTTTAAAGTCCAAACTGAACAGTAGATGCAATAACAGGTGGATGATTATGACTTTAAAATATCAAAGAAAATACTCTTTGCTGTCTTGGTCACTGGAACCTGCATTTCCTGCAGAATCAAATCTTCATCCATATCGTCACTTTCTTCAACATTTCGTCCTCCTAGAAAATAGCTACCAATAAATCAAATTCATTTATACATTTAAGGATTTCTGTCAGGTCGGCAAATATGTAGATGTTTAACATGAGTATTTTGAATTGAAGGAAATTACCTTGTAATGCTCTCTCCTTCTTGAAATAAAAGTCTCGTTCAGGGTCAAAGACAATGTCTGGAAAGAAATTGTAGAAGGGCAACCTAAAATCATGTAATAAAACATGAAGGAATACAAGAAAAAGAAGATTGAATTGGAAATTACTTTGGTGTGAATCATAGCTCAGTTTGTGATATGTCTCTGCAAAATTGACTTTCCTGCGAGGTGCTGAATCAAATTCTCGGTCATATATTCTTTTTGCCTCTTGATGTTGACCAGAATATTTAGAAATCTTTCCATTCTTCTCAAAATCATTGTACAGATAGCCTTCACCAGAAAAAGTAGCCTGACCCCCAGTTTCTATCATAAAAACACTTGAAACAGGTTTGGTGACACCAAGCCTCTGATTGATAACTTCAGCAATCCTCAAAGCTGCAATCCCAGTTCGAAATGAAGTCATCATTAAGGAATTAAGTTTTTTCCTCAACTCCTTAGTGGACTGAAAATATTAAGACAGTATTCCTAATAACAATGTCTAATCTGTCTTTAAGTATTACAAATTTAATTGGAGTGACATAAAAAATAAATTCTATTTACCATCTCCACTAATTCCTTTCTAGGAGGCATCCTGCAACAAAATGTTGCTGCACAGATGTCTCGATGGGGAATGAACGAAGTTCTGTTTGAAACCAATCTAAATGAAAAATGGGTCATTACTCACTGGATGTAAAAAATATGTGCGCTCAATGTAAGTAACAAATCAATCTTAATTAGAGAACTTAAAGTGCAGTTACAAGCACTGCATCCTGACACCCCCATTTTGTGTTAATGACAATTATTTGCATATTCAAAGCTATGGTTGAATGAACATTCCTGCAGACACTTTTAAAATATATTTGTACCATTGAAATAACGGTTTAAACAGTAAAAATAAACGTATTACAAGACGCCCCCAAAATTACACATAAATTTCATTTTGTTTTACAAATAAACATGACACTGATCTTTTTCAAAGCGCTTCACTTCCGATTTTTTCTTTGCATTTGTTGTTGTCATTTTTAGAAACAGGTATTAATTATTGTTAATTTTAAATGTGCGTGTACATTTCAGCATTGAAAATTTATGGTAAGAAGGGCATTTACATCATTGCGCATTCGCTGAATCCAAATTGGATTGGGGAAAAGTGCTGCTGACTGTGAGAACGGAGGATTAAAAATCGCGAGATAAAATGTAAACTTTGTTTGCGCTCTCTAAAATTATTGCTCACGGTTTTCCTTAAAAGGAAATTTGCGTGTTGGCTCATGGAATTATTTTCTTGCTTAGGTGCAGACATGTAAACACATGAACCTTGTAGCAATGTGTTTTGAAGTGTCATTTCTGTTTACATTTGATCATGATAAACATGTATAGGCACCATTTTAATTTTGCACAATAGACATGAGAAATTATTTCAATTGTTTTTTGATGCACATTTAGATTTCGTTGAGTGCAGAAGACGTTTCATCATGGCCGGTAGTAGTAATGTACCCAAATTCCACTTCGGAGTTAACAAGATCACACTTGATGTATTCAAGAGTCAGATGTGAGTGAATTAACATGTATTAACATGTATATGGGCTGATATAAATTGATGCTTACATTACTGCAATTAAAATTTGTGTGAGTGCAGATATAGAACCTGCTAAAAATATGTGTAGTGTACATGCATTTCTTTTGTGATTGATAGCTTCTTTGACGATTTTGCAGGGATGTTGATGACGAAGGAGAGTGCAAAATATTTAAGTTTGGAATCAATGAACAGACTGTTGTAAGCACTGCCACACCTGCACAACCACGCTTCCTGAGCCAAAGCACCAGGTACATATAAATGACCGATTTTCATTTTAGCAGCAGCAGGAGAAGACATTGAGCTTACTTGCCAATGGTTGGTCCACTGCGGTTCCACCGTGGCAGGACCACAGTGGACTGACAGTCACCAAGTACGCTGAACATTTTATTTCATTGTATTTTCATAAAGTGTATGGAGATGAAAATAACTGCAAACAATAAAGTTTTACTGCATGAAGGCAACAGGCATACCGACTGCGCTGTGAGCATCATTTCCCCCCTTTACAGTGCGTACAGCCCTTCCCTGTGGACAAACAGACATGTGTGAAAACAGTACCTCCTGTCATACTATGTACGTGATCGGTAAAAAATGTAAAAATGATGGTTTAGTTTGTTTTCCTTTCTGTGGTACTTGTGTTGTTTCAGTGTGATTTCTGGACAACAGATGGCAGCTTCTGTCCCACTGCAAACTCATTCATCACTGCAACCGATGCCAGATTTATCACAATGCATACTAATCCCAGATAAAAATGGCATTCATCAAGCGCATCCAGTGATGCCAGGTGGTATTCAAGTGGTGAAGATGATGGTAGGACCACCAATAGTGATTCCAGGATCAGTGGCTACACTGACGCCAATGACCATTCATCACAGCACTCTTTACCATGGTCAGCTTGCATCTGGAACATCAGCAGCTTTCGGCAGCACTGGGTCATCAATATTCAGTGGCAGCAACACTTCACTAGCCTCACAACAATCTGCTGTGTCGCAGTCTTCAGCAAGTGGCATTGCAACAGCAGGGTAAATAAATTATAGAATTAAGATAACTTGTTCCTTTTTCATATGCATTTAAGAGCAGGGAATTGTGAGAAGCCGACAATTATGTGTGCCATGATTTAAGTTAAACTGAACAATGCAGGTTTGAATGAATTATTTTACAGTGGGGTTTATGATTTACGCAGACGATATGAGCTGATGGCTAGAAGTGGCAATATGTGTGAACTTAACAAACTCAAAGATGAGATCGATATGAGTATTCACTATATGCAGCAACATAATGTTAAGTTTGGCCAAGAAGAAGGTAAAAGAAAGTAATGATGTCAAAACGTGAAAGGTGACTGTGAGCACAAGTTTCAGCTAACAGTTTTTAATTGTTTTTGTTTTATATTTATTTAAGTTGTTTTTGTGTTCAGATTTTTTTCTTTGTAATAATTTTCAAATGGTAAAAAAGTAATTTAATTGCATCTTTTAAATGTCATTTAAAAATATTTGAAAAAATACCACAACAAATTATGGCAAACCATACTTTGGTATGGAGCCATGGAATTTATTTTTGACATGTCACAAAGATTTGTACTTTATTTTATGAATTTTTACTGGAAATTTATTGGAGTTAGGTATTCTCCACATTCTCAAAAATCATTAATGTGCACACATTTACTTTTGCCAAATGTCATGACATTTCAGATTATGTGCATTTGTCCCAGGAAAGTAAAAAAACACTCATAAGTTTATTTAACATTCTCATGTAAAATTTTATCCTTGCATTCTGTAACTGTTTTAAAATAGAAACAAACCACAAGGAACTTACAAAACTGAAATGAAATCATGTCAGTCTTGCATTGTATTTTCAGTTTCACCAGGAGATTCATCGATTGAAAATGGTATTGAACAATTTGCAGACAAGTCGTCCGGACGGCCAGTAGCTATTGTTCATGATGATGTTGTGAGATCACCTTGTAATGTGGACAATGATGATGGGATGAACAGTGAAACTTCTTCTGCCAATTCACAAACTAATGATTTACTTCGGAAACCCAAGAAGGGATTTTTATCTAGACTTAATAGTGCCTTGCATAAAGTTATATGGATAAGGAATTGATTTCTTATGTTTAGTTTGGATATTCAACAGTGTGTTGCCACAATTTTATTTGTGAGAAATAATTGGACTGGATTTTATTGGATTGTGCATGGTTTGTGGAGAACAGAAATGTCTAAGACTAGGATTTTGGCCGTAGTTATTGCAGAGGTGGATTATTTTAATCTTAAGTACAGTACAGTTTTGCGTCTTGTGGATAGGTGCATGTGAATGCTAAAGGAGGACGTTTAAAAGTTTTGGATTTAGCATGACAGCATTATTTCTCACATCATTTATTCAAGAGACATGAGTGAGTTTCATTGTCGGAAGTCATTTTTATTTCAGTTCTTTCTTTTGTCATGATTATTGAGTAAATTGTATGTGTGCTTACTTATTTAAGTTTTATATGATACAGACTGTGGAATAAAGACTATTTTATGAATAAAAATTACTCGAAACAATTGTGTGTATCTATCTTCGATGCTCCGCATAGTGAACCAAGTAAACAGATGAGAGATTTAAGTATGAATGCATAATGAGATTTGTGTCGACATCTGGACAATTTATTTTCACAAATTAATTAGATTGGAATGAATTATTCGCATGAATAATTTTAAGGTAAGACAGGTTAAATGTTAATGTGCTACGACCTTGGCATGCACCGTTCAACATTGATTAGAGAACATGAATGAAGAGAAACATGATAAATATCAATAGATATTTATCATGTTAATTTAGTATTTCAGATAAACACAGAAGGTTGTGGAGATGGCACCTGCTACTGAATACAGACACATAATTCAATTTTTCCTTGCAATTTTACATTTAATCTGTGTACGTCGACTTAGAGCTGAGAGAGAAGAGGATGAGGAACATTTACAATTATCTACATTTTGGTTGAATACATTAAATATAATAAATTTATGGCTAACTCTTGTAATGCAATTCATGCATATACAAAGAAAGAAAAGGAAAAGAAGACTATTCAAACCCCATTTAATGTTACCTTTTATGCATGGTTTCCATCTTGACATCAATCGATCAGATGTTTGGTCAATTCTTGAATGGAACTGGTATCATTTCTTTTGGTTGACAGGGGAAAGGCCGCATTCATTGACTGCTCTTGTTAACAAAATGAGAAATATTTTCTTCTTTCAAAATCCTTTGGGTAGGAATCCAAAAATAGATTTCAGAAATCAAGTTAGTATTTGTTCAATGGCCATTTAAAATAATACTTATCCATTTTCACCAAACCAAATGTTAACAGTTTTTGACTTACTGCATGTCTTCTGGATTTTTCAGATACTGATGCCTTTCATCTGGTTGCATCGTTATCCTACTTTTTCTCATATTTCAATGCATTTTGGGATATCTGTTAGTTCTGCCCACAAAATTGTACATTCATGCCTACCATACCTTCATGAATATCTTGTTCCTAAATACATAAAATGGCATTCAATGCCTCATTGGCAGAATCTATGTGGATTATTTCCAGATTGGCCCAGAGTTGTGGCTATACTGGATGGGACTCCTTTCAGAATCAGTAAGCCTAAAGGAGCAATTCAAAGAATTTTCTACAGGCGTGACAGGCATTGTTTTTTTCTGAATTGGATTGTTATAGTTGACACTTTGGGTTTCATAGTATTTTCAAAGCCAGGATTTTTAGGCAGGAGTCATGATAACACATGTCTCAGGTAGTACACACCATTTCTATTCCAATTATTGCATTGAAATAAATATGAGCAATAATAATAATTCCATTCTTTCTGAAATGCTGCAGACAAATCAATCTACCTGTTTTGCCACAAGGATTGCAAATTATGGCTGATCAAGGATTTGAAAACAGACCACCTGTCATTGTAATTCCAAGATTTAATCAACCTGCTATTCCAGCAAACATTCGAAGGTAAATTATGCTTTAGGCACAATATTGGCCCTAAGGAAGGTGGTGGGGAAATTGTGTACTTCAGACATCTCCATATTTTATTATGTAGAAGTATCAAATCACGCAGAAGTATGATAGAAAGGTGCTTTGGAATATTGAAAAATTCCTATGCAGCTGCGGGAACTCGAAGATTCAGAAGTAGAAGATGGAACTGCAGTATTGTTTGTGGAATAAGCGCAGCATTGTACAATCGCAGGAAATTAATTTTTCACCGAATGCGCTTGGCTAGAGGTGTAATGTACATGTAGTTACAGTGATACAACTTCATCATGTTGTAGCTGTGACCTGAATTACCTATTCCACTTCAATGAACCACCCACATTCATTTAGTTCTTTACGCAACATTGATCACTTAAGCAAAATTGACTTTCTAATCAATGCTGAACAATTAACCTGTTTTACCCTTCCACAAAAAATTGCGTTGATCTTTAACCAATTAAAATCATTCATCACACATCACATGTCTCCTGTAATTAGCCTTTAAAAACCCAGAAATTACAGGCAATCTGTTAGTCCATGATGGGGTCTCAAATAGACTGGAGTGCGTTGCTTGATGCACGATACCCAAGCTACAAGGTGGAAGTTGAAGCATTTCTTAATAGCCTAGATGTTTCGAACAGCAATGAAGTCTCTATGGAGATTGTATTTCATGCAATCCTTGATCATCCTGAAGTGAATGAAAATCTTAAGTTACTTTATGATGAAGTGATCAATGGATCAGAAAAAACTGTGCGATTGAGAATTAAAAATCGTATGGCAAACTTTCGCAGGGCTTTGAGGTCAGTAAATTTGTACATTGATTCATTATATTTTCAGAATATTTTCCTTATTGACTATTATAATTTCATGTTGACAATTACTCTTGTATTCTGCACAATTTTCTTTTGAATGCTAGAAACCATCCAAAGGTAAAGACATTGGGTATGATGCATGCTCCTGATCTGAGTTATTCCTCTGCTGGTGAGATTCGCAGGAAAATTGACACCAGCAAGAGGACTGACATCAAACTATCGAAATCGATTCAGTAAGCAAAAGGAATTATGTGACAATATTGCATTTGTAATTATTTGTGTTCACTACTTTTTATTTGCGTTTATGATTTTTCTTACTTTTCTCATTGGATAGGAATGAGTTTTTGATAGGCGTCGCAAGCAGAGAGCCGGTAATTAAACAAATGATATTCAATTCACTTTCTTTGACGGTTTATTATGACACACCCACTTAAATGTAACTTAATTTTAGACAAAGCTGAAGAAGAAGGTCAATCAGTGAGGAAAGAGGATGAGGGTGATGATATAATTAAGTCTATTGCCCACGATGACCCTCAACCTATTGACAAGCCTGTTCTACTGGAAGATGATGACACATACAATGACATTGCACAGGCTGGTTCATCGCAAGGTGGATTCAGGCATTATGTCAAGGTTGAAAGTGGAGGTAAATTACAATTAAATTATCCAGTCTATACATGTATATTTATTATTTTGTAATGTACATCTTTGGATATTTTTTACAGATGTGATTTACAGTGAGGTTGAATCGGAAAATGATGATGCAGAGCATAACGTCCCAATCAAGACATATAGGAAACGTAAATGGTGATTGTTTTCTTTTAAAAATCTGTCAATGTAAAAAACAAAATTGTTTATGTTTAATGAAATGTATTTTGCCTCTTTACTGCTGAATGCTTACATTCTTAATCAGGTGTATTTACAAAACATAACCTTTACTTTTACTGTATCTCTTCTAGAAGCCTGTCGAAAAAGAAATTATTGCCAAAGAAGGATGATGATGACAATGATGAGTCTCCTAAAGTGAAAGGGATTAAGAAGAGTAAGAGTGATGAAGCGTAAGATCATTTTTAATTTCTCTGAAATGAAAATTATTTCAATTATCATTATCATTTCTCAAAAGTCTTTTCCTTTCAGAAGTATTTCTGTCATCTTCCATTCTTTCTTTTATTCAGCTTTGACAAGATACTGAAGCAGCATGAAAGCAAGTAAGTATTAGCGGCACTGTGTCATGTTATAGCTATTTATCGGTGTTACAATTTGGTAAATTTCTATTTCTAGGAATATGGACATGTCACTGACATCAGATGAAGAAGCTGAAAATGTCAAAGAGGTTGTAAATTCTTTCAACCCCAAAGGCCAAAGGTATGACATGTTATTTTCAATACATGAGAAATGAGACATATTGAGATTTGTGAACAATACATCCATGTCATTTCAGATCCAAACTAGACGAACAGGAGTCTAAAGCTTACAAGGCCATAACCAAGGCTACTAAAAACATCTCTTGTGTGTGCGTTGATCAGTCTGCTTACTATCGCGGCCTATCCAAGATTAAGGGAATTGACATGGCCAAGTTCAGGAAAGAGGTCCAGGAAGAGCTACAAAGTGATGAGGAGGATGAAACAAAGCAGAAGGGTAAACCTATTTCATCCAAGAAGTGAGCTTCAGAAATTAAGTTTTCTGGACACTTATTTTGTTTTTGCAGTATGAACAACTTGCTCTGCAGACGGAAACAGCAGCCCAATGGTAAAGGATGAAACACCATTTTACGCAAATCAGGAGGAGAACCCAGAAGTGCAGAGATTAAATTTTGAATTTTACCAAAAAATTGATGATGGACTTCTTTAATTTTGAAAAATTATTCATTCTGTGTAAAATAAAATGAAAACACTTGGAAAACATCACTTTCTGTTATCAATATCAATATAAGATGGCTTCTGTTTTGCATCATAATGCGTTTTGCGATGACTTAGAATATTTTACCTACTGTCAATGAGCAATCGTAGCAATGAATTCTACAATATGTCACCTTCTCTCAATTATAAATAGTAGCGTTCTTTGGCCAAATACTCAAATCCGTGAGATGCATTCACACCTGTGGCAACCATCACAAACATGTAGGTACACCATCACATACATATGTCTCAATCATCACAAACACTTTTTATTCACCATCGCAATGAAATCCGTACATAAATTATTATACAACATTTACAATATTGCCAATTTTGACAATAATGCCAATTCATGGAAAACTCGGTTGATATGATAGGAATTGAATATTTTCCGAAAACATGCTAAATTTCTATGTTTTCTGCCGAGACAATAAGTCATGAGTTCCCTTTGAATACAACCTGTGATGATGTTTCTGGGTGCTTTTGATACCCAGTCCGGTCTCAACACTATATGAATTGTTCTTACCTAATTTGGTGAAATGGGTTCAATATTCTGAGTGTATTCATTGAAACAAATTATTTACCATATGCAGACACTTTGTGTTTTCAGTGCAAGCTCCGCAGCACCCAAAGAACCCGACCAAAAACATAATGCCTCCTATTGTTATCAATATCCACAAGGCAACGTCATAATAATGATTCCCATTATTAAAGTCAACAATTGAAAAATAGTAATCAAATTCATCGACCACCGTAATCCAGATACCAGCTGCCAGAACTACAGCTCCACATACCTGAAAATTAAGAATAGGAAATACAGTGGACTTAGGTATATTGTTGATTCAACATTGAGTCTGAAAGGAAAATCTAGTTGGCTTGCAAATTGCAAAAGCATACGGAATTTCAGAAAAAGAGATGACTGTTTCAACGGAGGGACGAATGTGCCGAAAATGGAAACATTAACATCAGGATTAATTTTCTGATAACTCTCTTTCAAGCATGTAACGTCTTTGACGTACACAGCTAGAAGCATTGTAATGGAAAATTACAATTGGTTTCAACTCTCAACATCAGTTTAGTCGTTAGAACAGAGTACCACTTGGTTATTTTGGATACATAATTAAAGGAAGAAAGCAAAAACTAAACATGACCCTATTCGAAAATGACTTCGGTAGACTCGAATAAACTTTACATATATTTTCTCTATCACGTCACCGTGACTATCAAGAACGACATGAATTCATAAAGTTTAGCGTCCTTTTGAAAAGCACCGGAACAATATCACTCAAGGAAATGTAAAGACGTTTACCTTGTTAAAGATTGTTTGTTGTAGATCTTTGTCTCCCCAATCAAAACAACTTAAACTCAAAATTAGCTGTTATTTTCCATTTTATTGACCAAATTACAGATAACATTCTACAGTCACGATTTTTCCTTATAATATGCCTTTTAGACCAATTAGACAAAGTTGTTGTAGGGTCGTAACCAGTAAATGTAGTACTCATATTGAAAAAAACTGTCAACAATTTTACCTAATTTGAATAAAACACAGCAGTTACTTTCTGAAAATGTAGTAAATGCATTTTTATCCTGATTACATGCAAGCGTAAGAACACATTCTTAAACAGTCAAAAAATTAGGTACAAAAGGAAAAACACAAGTAATTTACAAATAAAAACAACCAAGAACCAATCTGTAGAACTATTTAAATGCCGCTGACTAGTTTACAAAAAACTCTACAAGTATGTACACGTAATTTAAAATGAAATGTCATGGGTTTTCTGTCTTTCTTTTTGTTAAGATCTGTACACACCGAGCGTAAGCGAGAGAGGGAGCGAGAGCGGGTCCCGCAGAGGTAAAAAATCCAAGCGATACTGTCATTCACACCGAGCATGAGCAAGAGCGGGGTCCAAAGCAATTTTAGTGTTTGTTTACATGTCCTAGATAAACGGAAACTCCGATGGAGTATGCTTTTACACAGGAATTGTTTGTGTACCTTTTCAATTTACGGACGGATTATCTTGTTGTGTGTCAACATGATGTTGAACTTAGTTATTTAAAGGACACGGATTTTGTTCTTCATCAACATGATAATTTATGGATCAACGTAGATTTCAATCTGGTGTTGCAAAACTGTATGTATTCTTTTTGCACAATTTTTTAAAGTCAATACAGACTTTATATTTATTAAGTTTTCGGATTGGCAACACATTTGCCTTTACAAAGTCCAGACCGACTAGAATTTTACGAAGATAAGGAACTGTTCTCTTCTTGTCTTTGCTTACAGCATCGTACTGTACCCAGTTGGTTTTATTAATAAAGTAAACTTTCAATTTGATTCATGTATTTGTCACCTACCTCAATGTTATCACAAGTCGCTCTTCAGCACCAATACTTTCACGATAGTTGTTGTCTTGCTTTGCTATAACAGGCCGAACATGATGTAGCAAAGCATCAAACTGATGAATGGACATCCGATATGTCCTGAAAAACTTGTGGGGGTACTTTCTG
>JBCAUG010331391.1:0-17157 GCA_038406175.1 Haplosyllis leylae | reverse complement strand
CTAGGTACCGGAGGTCTAGGAGGTTTGCCCGAGACATAGATCACACTCAGCCGTACCTGAGTAGTACACCGATCTACTGCAACTAAAAGACCTCGCATTGCGCTTTTACCTCCTGGTTACGGTGTATCTGCACGATAATTTTGGAGACAGACTTCGCGAATTTACCACAGTACTGTTCTCAGTTATCTAGGTAAAGCGAGAAAAACAAAAGAAACAAACATCCATAGAAATGATAGCATGAATTTAATGGCCTGTTGTGCCTGAAGCTTAACATAAAGACGATTGCAAAGCTGTTACACACAACGATGTATATAACTTACCGTGTTAGTAATATACATCGTTGGTTACACATGATCAATGTAAGTTTAATTTAGACCTTCAGTCTAACTGTAGGGCATTTAGCGTACCAAGTTCCACAAGCTGCTTAACTTTTTACATTACAGGAAGTCATCAATAAATGACGATTCTTTCCATTTCCCTTGTGTAAACGTCTAAAGCAAAATCCCATTACAGGTGTAAGGATCAAGTTCAACAAATATTTTCTTGGGTGGACTGGGGGTTACTAGACGCTTTTCGAACACTCTAGTGCCATTAGATCCAATTAGCTCTATCCCTCTGTCAGGAGTCCTTCTAGGCGCCACAGACACGTCAGTGTAGCTCGACATGAAAGAGAGCGGCTTTATTTCAAGGACAAAAGATGAGAATTAACTTAGTGTGTACAGTACTACCCTATAACGAGTGATTCGAAACTGTGAAGTTGGTGCAGCTCTCGAGTGTCAAAGCCAATTACTGTAACATCATATGAGGGCATGCGCAATTCCAAAGCATAACGCAAATCGTACATGAAAAAGAACTGTTTGGAACAAAATTTGTTAACATGAGGAAACTTAACAATTATTGGCTTGTTTGTACTTGGGTCGAGGCAAAAACCCTTGCCTCATTTACATAACAGATTTACTCCTGTTTTTGCCGCTCAGATCCGAAGGATGGGGGAAGGTCATGTTTTCACAGGTGTGTCTGTCCATAGGGGGAGGGGGGTAGTCCAGGCCAAGACATTGTACCCCTCCCCTGCCCCAGCCAGGACAGGGGTATCCCCCCGGCCAGAACTGGGGTACCCCCCCCGGCCAGGACAGGGTACCCATCCCTCACCTCCCCCAGCCAGGAGAGGGGAACCCCCTCCCGCCCTTCCCAGTTGTGCGGCGTGGGCGGTATGCCTCTTGCGGTCACACAGGAGGACTATTTGTCACACAGGACTATCTTGCCTTTTTAAAAAATAAAGTACTGCTCGACAAATTTTATGTGATGATAAATATCCACCTTTTTTATGACATGAACTACTTTCTAATGTACCTGAACTTGCATCTACCTTCACAGTTTGAAAGCGGGCCTTTGTGTAGTCATGGAAGACTTCCGGTTTGGAGTATGTAGTCATCCGTTTATGGTCATGGTACTGTCCATTTTAAAGGCTGTTAACTGATCTGATTATTTTTGCTTTGTAGAAGTTCCAGTGATTGTTAACAACTGTTAACCCTATTGCATCTTTGATTGATTCTACAGCCGCACGAATGAGCTATTGTTTGTCATCCCTTCGGTTGACAGAGAATTTAGACTCCAAGCTTACAAGCTAAATATTGGTGACCATTACATTACCGACCGCGTACGTAGTACGGAGGGAGGTTATGTTTTCACAGGCGTGTGTCTGTTAAACATGGTGTACTCAGGCCCATAGCCTGGGGGGGGGGGTACTCAGTCCCACAGCTGGGGGGGGGGGTACCCAGCCAGGGGGTACTCAGCTGGTAGGGTGTACTCAGCCAGGGGGTACTAAGCTGGGGGGTACTCAGCCTGAGTACCCCCGGGTACAAGTCAGGGCAAGTACCCCCCTTGTACAAGTCAATATACAAGTAAAGCTGAGTACCCCCCCGGTACAAGTCAAGCTGAGTACCCCCCGCCCCGTCCCCGTACAAGTCACTGTGGCGTTCATACTGTCAAGGAACGAGACTATTGTGACAATCCTCATCTGAATGTCACAAACACGGAGTCAGACATCTGTCTTCTGACTGAATAACAAGTGCCTCATTTGCATAAGTGAATAAAATCCATTTGCACCTCTACTTCTTTTCCGACCCATATTTTCCCTGAATCATTTGGTATATTACTTTGGTTCCAACGATCTGAGTAATCAAAAAAAAAACCGCCACAATCGGATCTCCATAAATGTCGTTTTGCCGTAAATAATCACATTTAGGGTAAGGCAAAATATCTCAAAGGAAATTAGAGAAGCCCTTTGTTGACAACTTCAAAAACTAAATGCGGACGAAATGGGATTACCCACTAATTTTTAAGTTTGTTGGAAGGTTCTTCATAAATTGGATCGTTGACTCATGTAGATATGCGTGGGGATGCTGCAAAGTTTGACTCAATTCGAGTAAAAAAAAGAATAAGTGCATATTTTTTCATTAAATTACATAGTGACTTTGAACGTAAGCACATTTAGAATAACAATTAACACGGTTGATGGTGATGATCGTGACAGATTAACAAGACTGTTCACCAAAGAAAAGTTCAACACAAATTTTTCGGATGTGAAAATACTGAACCTTCTCAACTTGAGCTTCCTCCAATATCATTCCTCAATAGAATTAGGAAGCCTCATAGCGTCGGATGCATGTACAGTGAAACCTATCCTTTGCAAGTCCTTCTAAGCTAAAAATTCCAATTCTATCTGAGACAGATAGATTTTGTATGTTCAATTTTTACAGCTGACAATTACGGCAGCGTTGACGTACTGGGTTCCAAACATAAGAAGAAACTTGACATTCACACTCCAGCAAAAGAGAAGTGCGGTACGTTTCCTGGACAAGTTCTCAAGAAGACAATTTAAAACCAAAAATAGAAATTTCTACAGCAGTCTAATGTTCAACTCTTAATTCATTTGTGTTTTAAAACTGATCCCTACAAACGTCTTACTTGGCACTAACAAAAGAATGTTTAAATCCATTGATTTCTTTCCTTCAAATATTCTGATACGTAAAGTGTATTTTGGTCACATGTAGATGGAGTACAATGGTCCTCAGAATGCAATTGTCATGTGCAACTAGGATTCGTCAAGGTTCAGTGCATGGGAAACAATATAACAGACGTACCAATCCAGATACCTTTCAACACATCAAAACTGTATGTACATGTATATTGTTAAAAAATTAACTCAACAGAAATGTTGATTGGGCTTTGCTCTGAAAAATTTGCATAAGTTGGATATGTTCCCAAACATTTATAGTGACAGTAAAGTTAAGTAGTTCTTACCCATTGCAGGATAATCAGAAGAACCCAAATTGAAGTTATTCCCAGTAGAACTTTTGTGGGATTGTCAGAACTACAATTTCTGTAAGTATAACCACTTCAAAGGATTTAACAGTTGATCACAGCGAACTCTGCTCTATGAATCGATAGAAATCTTCATCAATTCAAAGTTAACACACAAATCTTGTGCAAAACGAAGTGTGTTTAATGGAATGACTGGCTCACTTGTTAGAACAAACAATAAATTTACTGCCATCTAGAAGATGGCTACAAAATAGTTTCATTTGGTTCGCAATCTTAGAAAACAAGGATAAAAGCCATAAAGTTGACTCTGCAGAACCAATAATGTAAAGCCTACTCAGCCACATTCCAACCGATTTGAAATTACCTGTGTTAAAAAATCCTTCCATGTTCTTTTTACAGAAGACTATTTTCACTGATAAAGACCTCATAAGCTCTGCGGTAAAACAATTATTGCCGCTATTATTTATTAGTAGATAACTAACATAAATTTAAAACTTGGAAAATTTGGTCAGTTAGTGCAGAGAATTTTCCAAAACATTTGCTGATAACCAGGGGTCAGGGGCACAGAATATCTAAAAGCTATAAGGATACATTTTCCTACTTCCCTGTTTACCTTTTATTAACACGTTTGAAATATATATTTGATGTCAGAATTAAACCCTTCTACATAGATCTCTGAATCTATTTCATCTTCCAAATGAATTTGATGTGCAATTATACCGATATAGTGGGTAAATACACCGGTGAAAAATGACGCATGAGAGAAATTAAAGTTATGTAACCTTGGGAATTTGAGGAGGTTAAATTCATTTGAGGCAGTCATTAAATATGATAAATATTTTTCCAGATATTTCCCAGTCAATATCAGATATGAGATATAAGATAGATTTGAGCTATTTTCAGTTGTAAAAGTCATTAATTATCGGTAAAAAAATTCCAGGATAAATACTTGTGAGAAAGTGAAAATAACTACAAAAATATTATGGGGTTATGGGGTCACTGATCAAATTTTCTGCTGCAGACATTAGATCACTAAATAATATTGTTGTATTGATGGAAAATATCACTGTGAATACGATAGATGCTGCAAAAACATTTTGTGGGAAACAGATGGATCAAACCTCCCCTCAGAGAATTATGCTGCCCAAAGCAAGGCTGAAATATTTTGGAATTCAAAGAAGAAACACACCTTTTGTATTAATAATTGCAGTCACAATATTTTCCCGGTGTTCTCCCAAAATTTTCACTGTGTAAAAACACATTTCCCCGTGTTTTCCCTGTCTGGAAAAAGTAAGAACCAAACTCACTAGGCCGAGGCCACCCGACCATTTTTCCCTATCACCATTTTTGATTCGTCTACCAAACAAAAAAATATCATGAAGTCTCTAATAAAAATTCAAGATATCACTTTTACCTAATTTTCAAGATTTCCTCCGTATTTTTACATTTTTTTCTGATTAGGGCTGAATCTGCTTATATATCAACCGACTTCAAAACAACGGTCTACACAGGAATAATCTATCAGAAATTTAGTCGAAATACACACTAGCAAGTTGGGGATCGTTTTGACCTCCAAATAAATTCTGTTTCGAAACAACAAAACGAACAGCCCACTGTACTTGTCTTGATTTCAAACCTAAATTTCTCTTACAGGTACTTACAAGACAATCACATTTCAAGGATTTTCCCCAATTCTTTTGAAGGTCTTGCCAACTTAAAAACCTTGTAAGTTGTCTTAAAATATTCATTTGTCAAATTTTGACCCAAAGATCTGCTGCTTTCGTCAAAATAATAGCTATGTTGAACAAATTCGTCGACAATAAACAGTCAGTGGCTGTGTAATTTTGGGTTCATCGCACCAAACCATCGTCTATTTTTCGCAGATTTTTAAACCGGAACAAGCTTACATCTTTACAAACTGGTTGGTTTGGACCTCTACTGCGTTTGAAATGGCTGTAAGTAAAAATGTCTTTCTCTTGACATGTTCAGACTTACGGCTAAAATTACGATTGCTGATATGAGAGTCTTCAGTGGTTCCGTGTTTATAATTTTTAGAAACCTTGAATCGAATGAAATAAGAAGTATTAGTGAAGAAGCATTCCAGGGATTGCAAAGCCTTTATATGTTGTAAGTACCCCTGATTATATTCCAAATCTGAGAGCACACTTCTGAAAAACAAGATGCCTACTTATTAAGCTTCATTTTATCCATGATAAAATGAGTTTTACGGGAGCAGCTAAAAGGCTGGTGCAGGATGGACCCTGCTGCACATGATGTGACGTCATTTTCACTTAGTGTTTATTTTCAAACGGAAACACAGGATCTAAAATAAACAATTTGAAATTGAGGAAATATTTGATGTTAAATTAGTCCAAGAGGACTCAGAATAAGACAAAAAAGGGGAAAATGCCAAGAGGCACAAAAAGAAACCTATCGCAAAGAAGCGAAGATGATGAGAATGGTAAATCTACTGATCAGAATGTTGGTCAGGATTTTGCTAGATCTAGTTCAAACATGGTTGCCGATCAACGGTCACCAAGGAGAAAATCTAGTAGAAAAAGGAAACAATCACAGCGATTGATTGAATCTGAAATTTGTGCTTTAGATGCAGGAAGTAATAATAATGCACAAATTGACACAGTGCCGCCAAAAGAGCCCAAGTTGAGAGCCCATTGTAGAGCCCATTGTAGAGACAAGGGGAGATGGTATCGAAGTTACAGTAGATGCAGAAGAGTTAGATTATGACTTCACAGAAGAAGAAGCGGAGAGACTAGCTACAGGTTATGGTCAAGAGACCGATAGCGATGACAGTTTGGGTCAGGTCTCCCAAGAAGATGGAAACAGCAAGAATGCTGAAGTAACAACCCCAAAAACTGGGATCACTGCTGAGGAGCAGTTGTTGCAAGATAACCCAGCTCTAAAGAATCTATTCAATAAGATGTTGGACGAGCATATAAAACAAGCTACTGAGCATGGAGAATCGAGTGGATCACAATTACTCACAACAATGACGCCAAATAAGCAGCAAGGTAATGTTCAAAACAGGACTTTAGTTAAATCACCTTCCGACACAACTGTTTACGTTCCTGCCTTAAGGCAGAGAATAAACTCAAATGGACAGAACTGCAGGGAGCTGATAACTAACGATAATATGATTACTCCAGGTGTTGAGAAGGGTGATACATCTCAAATTTTGAGCGACAGCATTTTTCAATGTGAACAATTAGCACCTCCATCGGGGGCTATGATAGGGAACTCACCTAATGCACCTCTCGTGGATGTTAATGATGTGGAAATTACTGCTGAAGAGCGGCTATTAAACAAAGTTAATAATTTTGTAGATGCGATCAGGGTGGAGCTGGAGCAAGGAGTGAAAATGAAGAACAAACGCGCATCAGAGGTGGTGGTACCTGGACTGGATGAGGCACAAAAAAGAGCAGAACAGGCAGTGATAGAGGCAGAAAAGTTCAAGGCTTCAATTGCCAGCCCCCCAGGTAGGCAACACATTCCTATATATAATTTGGATGGTCAAGTAAACCCTGTAAATGCAAGACCGGGAATCAATGTGAACACTCAATTAAGTCCTGTGGGAGAGGGCGGAACCACTGATGATGATTTCTTTCACCTTATTTGCCATATTGATGTCAGTCTCAAGCAAAAAATCGAGAAGGGGGACTATGTTGATCTTGATAAGTTGCTGCCCCGTGACAGATCCAATCCCAATGCTACGTATGGAGACTATGAAAAACTTGAGTGGGTACACAATGAAGGTAATTCCTTTTTGGTTCCTGCTAAAAGACAATCCAGGATTAACTCCTTCAGAAGGTGGGAGCAGGCTTTTAGGGTGTACGCCTCTATATATTGTGGAGCCAATCCAGGCAGAGCCAGAGAAGTGTGGCAGTACATTTCTGTGATAAATACTGCAGCCAATTCATATGTGTGGGACAATGTTTACCACTATGACATCATATTTAGGCAGCTCATGCAATTCAACCCATTGAGAAGTTGGGCAATTACATATTCACATATGTGGAATCTGTCAATGAGAGAGCCCCTTAACAAGACAAATTTCAGGTTTAATCATGGAAACCAGGCAACCGCAGGTGTTTCTGGGGCACAGTTACGTTCCAGAGTTGCAAGCGCAAAGAAAAAGTCTGATTACTGTTGGAATTTTAATAAGGGCCTCAAGTGTAGATTTGGGAAGAAATGTAAGTTCATCGAAAGATGCAACTACTGTGACTCACCAAGTCATGGGATTAGTAGTTGCAATAAGCTGGATAGGAAAGATGGTGGTAGGAAGGAGCCTAAGGAGTCTGGAAACTCCAAACATGAGCAGTAGCAGAGGTAAAACAATTTAAACCTTGAAATTTATTGTAGAAATTAAGAATGCTTGCAATTTTGATTTGAAGAACATCATCACCCCTGTTAATGCTAGACAACTCAATTCACTGTTGAATAGAGCAGGGTATGACAGCAATAAAACAGATTATCTAGTACAAGGATTCACTGAAGGTTTTTCACTACAATACCAAGGACCCCTTAAGAAAGTGAAGAGATATGCTCCCAATCTGCCAATCACTGTTGGAACAAAGCAAGAATTATGGAACAAGGTCATGTTGGAGGTTGAGGCTAAGAGATTTGCAGGACCATACAGCAAACCACCTTTTGAGTTTTTTGTACAATCACCAATAGGTTTGGTTCCAAAGGATAAAGGAACTGAAACTAGACTTATTTTCCACCTTTCATATCCCAAGGAGGGGAATTCAGTCAATTCTGGCATTCCCCAGGAATACTGTTCAGTGAAGTATCCAGATTTCCAAGATGCAGTTAAGATGTGTATCTTGGAGGGGAAAGGTTGTGCTATTGCCAAGTCAGATATGGCTAGAGCCTTTAGGAACATTCCACTCAAAAGGAATTCATGGTATCTCCTGGTCATTAAGGCCAAACATCCAGTCACTGAAGTTACTTATTATTTCATAGACAAATGTCTACCTTTTGGTAGTTCTATTTCCTGTGCTATTTTCCAGGAATTTTCAAATGCAATAGCCTATTTAGTCAGGCACAGGGTACATAAGCTACTAATCAACTATTTGGATGATTATCTCTTTGCTACTCTGAGGAAACTTCAATGTGACCAGCAAGTCCAAGTGTTCTTGAATATATGTGAAGCAATTGGTTTTCCTGTAGCACTAGAGAAAACCCATTGGGGAACAACTGTTCTGGTATTTTTGGGACTCTTGTTGGATACAGTTAACCAGAGGGTATCAATACCTGTTGATAAGATTGATAGAGCTTTGGACATGATTGAACATTTCCTTAACAAAGCCAACAAGAAAGTGACTGTACATCAGGTGCAGAAGCTTTGTGGATTCTTGAATTTCCTGTGCAGATGTGTGGTCCCTGGCAGGGTCTTTCTCAGAAGACTATATAGTACAATTTCAAACCAGAACCTGAAGCAACACCACCACATAAGAATCACACAAGTCACACAAGAGATTAGAGATGATTTAATGGTCTGGAGACAGTTTCTGACTAATCCTGAAGTCTTTTCAATCCCATTCTTCCAGATGGTAGAAGTTTATGCTGAAGATATAGATATGTATTCAGATGCATCTGGTAGTATGACCAAAGGAGGATTTGGGGCTTACTGTAAAGATCAGTGGGTTTCAGGGAAGTGGGATCCTGTATTCATGAAGACTCACAGTCCCAGCATAGAATATCTGGAGCTATATGCCCTGACAGTGGGAGTCACTTTGTGGATCCACAACTTCAAGAATAAAACAGTCAACCTTTTCTGTGACAACACCAGTGTTAAGGACATGGTCAATGACACATCTTCAAAGTGCAAGAACTGCATGGTGCTGCTGAGGATTATTGTAATGTATGGACTCAGGCATAATGTTAGAATTAGAGTCAAGTATGTCTCAACCAAGGACAATGAAAAGGCTGATGCACTGTCAAGGAGCCAGTGGATAAGATTCAGGAACCTGGACCAGGACATGAGCACTAAACCAACAAAGATTCCAGATTTCCTATGGCCTCTGGAAAAACTATGGATATTGTAACTGAAGATGAGTAATGTCCACTGCTACTATATTGATATATTGGTATATTTACAGGTTGTCAAGTTTACAAAAGGAAGAAAACCTCACCCAGATCTTCTGAATCTTCATAAATATCAGTGCAAAACATGAGGAACATTATGGAGAAGCTGCTATGCCAACAAAATAGAAGTTCAACTAACAAAACTTATTTGAGGATATGGAGACAATTTAATAAGTTCATCATCAGCCTAGACACCAAATTAAAGTCATGGGAGGAGAGACTCTTACTTTATGTTACTTATATGGTAGACAAAGGAATGCAATCTAGCACAGTTAAATCCTACATATCTGCTATAAAGAAAATACTAGCTGAAGATGGATATACTCTGAATCATGACAAAGTAGCTTTGCAAGCCTTGACTAGAGCTTGTAGATTAGTCAATGACAAAGTTATGACCAGATTGCCCATTACATGTGGCCTACTCGAGTTGATTCTATTTGAACTGCATAGATATTTTACTGACAACAACCAGTGGTATCTAAATGCACTATTCCAAGCCTTGTTCACCTTGGGGTACTATGGATTGATGAGGGTTGGAGAGCTCACCTTGAGTGAACATGTAGTTATGGCTGGGAGTGTCCACATGGCTAAAGGGAAAGAAAAGATCCTGATAGTGCTTTACTCATCAAAGACACATAGTAAAGGATCCAGACCTCAGAAGATCAGAATCACATCAAACCAAAATGAAAGGACGGGCAACTATATGCACAGGAATTTTTGCCCTTTCAAAGCGCTGCAACACTACTTATCATTGCGCGGGCAATTTGATTCACCCAGAGAACCTCTTTTTATCTTTTGCGATGGAAGCCCAGTAAAACCTGAGCACTCAAGAACTACCTTACAGTGGGCCATAAATAAACTGGGTTTGGATAAGGACTTGTACGGGATGCATTCACTGAGGATTGGGAGAGCAAGCGATCTGGCTAAATTTAATTATTCCATTGAGGAAATTAAAAGAATGGGCCATTGGAGAAGCAATGTGGTCTACAAATACATAAGATTATAGTCATGCCCAGTTATCGCTCTGAAAGACTACTAGAAAATTGTTTTGGGTGTGTTCCGTGCGTATCCCTGTGGAAATCATCATGATGACAAATATTTAAACATGATAATGTGTCGCAAATGCGCAAATACTGAATCGAGGTCAGGGGGCAGAGCATGCGTTGAGCGGGAACCGCTTGGATGAACATGCTAATGTTGCACAAAGTTTTCGCCTTAGCCTCAATTTTATTTTAAATTTATTATTTTAGAAAAGATATCCGCATTCAAGAAGCTATGGATTGTGGGAGATGATTTTGTGGCAACAACATATAGAAATTTTTTCAAGCAGGCACTAGGTACGTTCTTTATGAAGGAAAACTTTGAAATCAAGTCTTTCTGTGCAAGTAAGCATACAAGCAGCAATACTAATATTCTGAGCAGGCTACTTAATGCTGTAATTAAGGCTGTGAACGAGCAGATCTACCTGACAGATTATGTACTTATGGTACTGGACGCGGATATTGCTGATGCTTTAAATTATGATGGATATGGGGTTTCGACCATCATGGGATCCTGGCTGGAGTGGCTGTTTAAAGAGATTTCAGATACATTTAAGGTGTGTCGTGATCAACTGCCAATGAAGGCAGTAAAACCAGAAACTCCACAGGTCTACTGGATTGCGGCTCCCTTACACATTAACTGGGAAGATAATGAATATCAAATAAGGATCAAATTCAACAATTGTCTGGAATCAGTGGCAGCAGTCTATGGCAACCAAATGAGAATCATGAAGCTCAAAGAGCATTGGGCAGCTGACAACACAAATCTGGTTACAAACAACCGCTTTACATCAGCAGGTTTGGCTTGCTATTGGCTGGGTATTGATGCAGCATTCAAATTCAATTATGACAAAAAAGCGGATTATGAAATCCGTGATGCTTACAGGAGGCTCACCAAACCTAAGGTAAGAAGAATTTCCCACGAAAAGGCATCTGCGGGTGATGCCCATGTCAATGAAGACATGCAAAGCTTTTTTCGAAGACACAGAGAGCAGCAGAACAGAAGCAGATGGATTCCAGCGGGACGCAGAGGATCCAGATTCATTCTACCACGACCTTAATAAATAAACTCTACTTAAGCTCCAATTTGTGATATACAAGGCCAACCGGATGGCTTTAACATATTTTAATATTTGTCATTGATTGCCTCCCGGCATATGTTAACCTAGGGGTTGATTGTTACATACGTATTATTTACTTGTGTTGAGCATTTTATATTGCAGGTAAACAATTTATGTAACTCTATACTATCAATTATTTCTTGCAGAATTTTGGATTTTATATCTTCCTGGTATAGCCAGCTATGTATAACCTATCAATTACTAATCTAAGCTATTTGTACCTACTCAGCTTGGGGAACCACTCAAATCAATAACAAGCAACAAGGTTTTAATGTGATCGCATTTGTAGCGGTCAGTGGCAGAGTTGCGCTAAGTAGGTGGTTTCAGTCAGGGGACTGAGAGATGCTTGTGGCATTTGGTTAACCAATATTTGTGAAATTTCTAGCAAAAATTTCACTGGGTGGCCAGCACTGTCTGGCCTGGAAGCTTTTATTTCCTTGAGGTATTGTATATTCTATTTACCATCTGTGTAGTTTGAAAATAAACCCATTTCAATTCAATAATTGAGTCTTTTTGTCTGTGAGTAGTAAAATAGATCTTAAGCAAATGCTAAAATGTTTGCTTGTTAATTCTGTCAATTACAAAGCTGATTTCGGTCATGATGCTGAAATATTCTAAAAAGGTGTTAGGACCAATAAGGATTCTCCCATTGTGGCAAATTCTCAATGAAACCACAAGGGACAGATTAAAATTGAACATAATACAGTGGTACATCTATTGTGCCAGCAGATATTTTTGATTGAGTTACTGTTTCATGAATTCAGTTACCAACCATTACAAATAGTTATGCAGTATGTCATGCAACGTAAACTCCTTGAATGTTGGTTAATTATTTTTCAGGCGACTTCAGCAAAACCAACTTGAGAAAATAAATGCAACAACCTTTGCGCATTTATCGAATTTGCACATTCTGTGAGTGAATAATTACCCATATCTATACAATACTTTGGTTATCAATTTTCCCCTCAATACGGCCGTTCATCAACGCAGGAAACTGTTGATCAGGAATTCAGAGCACGCAACATACCTGCTATGAGTAAGATCCGGTGAAGTTCAACAGCAATGTATCATGACATTATGCCCTTATTTCCGACCAACACCAAAGAATAATCGACCCCCTCAGGAAAAAGTTCAAGAACAATGATAATTTTTTTACGCAGAAATTTTGAGTTGGCTGTAGTAACATGTTAGTTCAATTATAATCCAGCGCAAATTAATCTCGTATTTTATATCAATTCGCAAAAAATAAAATTTCGTTTAATTTATTTTCAGCTCATTAAAACAAAACAGAATTAACACGATCTCCACCGACGCATTAGCAGGACTTGCATGGCTCTCCGATTTGTAAGTAAAGCACCAATTGATACTACGTACGCGGGCGGTAATAAAATACTCGCAAAGGAACGACAATTCCCTTTCCCACTCTTTCAACACCTGAACGAATTTGTGATCTAAAAGTCTGTACCAGTGTCCATTTAGAAGGGCCGAATATAGGGGGTTCAATGCCAATTAGTAATTAGTAGAGGACACATTGCAGTACCCTTGAGGGCACATTTCAAATATTTTTGCGATTGAGGTTTCAATCACAGTTCAAATCACAACTGTAACATTCAAATTGGAAAAACTTCAATCTCCATGAAACCAAAAAGGCTTAAAATTATCCATTTCCTAAAATTACCCTGTATTTTGATTGAACTGAGCATTTTGACACTGAAAACCACGCTTGAATAAAACGTGCCCGATCTGTCGATCTTATTCATTTTCAGACAACTGGCGGAGAACCATATTGGTGCATTACCTGCTGATTTATTTCGCAACAACTCACAATTAACTGCTCTGTAAGTAAATATTTAAGACACATATACACGAGGAAGATACATTACTGTCTAAAGTTTTAAAAGTAACAGTAAAACTTTTGTGTGGTTTCGGATAAAATTACCAAGAAACTATTTGGAAATTTATTGCTTTTGTTCGCCGGGCCGAATTAATTTCAACCATGATCCATTTATCTGTGTCTCTACGAAATATACATGAAACGGATAATTGCATAATAAAAGTCTCTTTCCAAAATAGGAATCTGAGCATGAATCACATAAACAGATTACCAACTGATATCTTACACCCGCTAGTGAATCTCAAATCATTGTAAGTACTTCCAACTTGTAAATTTTATTTTTAGTCCTTTCCCCTCTGAGAAACAGCGAACGTCCCAGACATATATAGGAAATATTGACAACAGGAAATTTTTGAATGACACTTTCCGTTATCTTTGTTTGATCAAATAATTGAAAATGTCTTTACCCTTCAGTTTCTATCAATACAAACCATGAAACTTTGGTTCTCTGAGAAAGTTAAAGCATTGACCATCTATTTCCGACTGTTTGAAAACCTATGTAAGTCCATTTTGGAAACAAATAAGAACAGAGCGAGATTAAAACTTGTTTCGCGTGATGCCTGATGAAACGAATCTGCTACAATTCAACTTTCATCACAGAAGTTTGCACAAATGTAAACATTTTCGCACAAACAACGTTGTGCTAATTTAATGAAAAGAAAATATTGAAAACGAAGTCGAAGTGCTATTTGGTGTTATCTATCCTCCTTCATATTTTTGCAGGGATCTGAAGGGACTGTATATTCAGAATGTACACGAAACTATGTTTAATCCATTGAGGAATTTGTCTGTCATGTAAGTCATTTCATTTACGTCAAGACGATTGAGCATCATTTCCACAATCTGCACATATTCCATATTTCTGAGAAAATCTTGAATGAAATCAGTAAGTGGGAAGAACCTACTCAAATCTTGAGAATGGGAAATTACGAGTTTGCGCAAGTGATGAAATGTCATTTCAAATATGTTCTGTGTAACAACATGACTTTCCCAGAAATTAGCACTAAACAAACAGAAACTACATAAAAGTAGCATGAAATTTAACTTAGCAGAATTTAAAGTAAATTACACATAGATTATGATCAAAGTGGATTTATTAAAGCAAACTACAAAGAACTAAGAACGTTGCCTACTCATCTCAATAAACGATAAGCGAGAAATTTACGAAGTTTCAATAGAGCAGCTTGCAGTTGTGTGGGCTGAAATAATCAACATGCAAGCTCATATTTGTCTTGCAGATATTTCATCAGGTTTCAATACTGTCGGTACGCTCTACACGTGCGCAGATGTGAACCAAATGGGGACGGCATCTCCTCTTTCAATAACCTACTTGACCTACCACTATTGAGGGCCTGTGTCTGGATAGTGGCATTCATTACGTGCATTGGCAATGCCTCAGTTGTCTTATTCAGAATTCTTTTTAAAGATGAGCACAAAGTACATTCCTTATTCATCAAGAACCTCTGCAGTAAGTCGTTTAGCTTAGTAAGTTGATTGTCTGTATTTGACTTCTCGTGCAGACAGAGCAATTCCTTCTTCGTTGCAAAATAAAGGTTAATAAATAAATTAACCTTCCTATTGATACTCTAAGTCTCGGTCAATATGGTTCTTGTGTGATATATTTCCATAAATCCGCTCTCTTGCAATTCTTGGTAAGCAGACCCAACTTGCAAAAGCGTTTGTCTTTGCACGGGAAAATATGCTCGGGGAGGGGTCAATTGGCATTCAGTTTTTGCATAGAAAATACGAGGAGGCTACGTACAAGCAAAATTGCTGGCTGTTGCCATTCCAAGTTTAAAATTGTCTCACATGCACAATTTCTTTTTCCACAGAGTAAGATTACTTGGAAAGTTCTGTGAAAAAATTACATCTGTACATCAAAAAGTTCAATTGTGTTTTGAGCAGTTGCGGATTTCATGATGGGCGTCTACTTGATGATATTGGCCATACATGACACATTGTACAGAGATTCATACAACCAATACTCCCTGTCCTGGATGAGATCCTGGAGGTGTCAGGCTACTGGATTCTTGGCAATGATAGCATCCGAGGTAATATGACGTCCGAATATCAGTTTAAATAAATGTAGACGTATTGGGCTGATATCAAACCTTGGCAACAGTCGATGCAAGATCTCTCACTGTCAGTAAATTGTCACTGATAATACCTTTAACAAATGTAACGTCTCTGGATTGCCTCACTGCAATTGATAAGCGATCTGAACAATCACGATGTGTGTCCCAAGAAAACTCAGCACAATTTTTTGAATTGCAGGTCTCAATATTCATTCTGTGCTTTATGTCTATGGAGAGATACATAACAATAGCATTCCCGTACCGATCTAAAAAGTTGTCACTGCGAGGCGCGGCGATAAGTCTGTTTATCATCTGGACTTGCGGTGCCACTCTGGCAGCAATCCCGATCTTCTCGCGAGTAAGATTTGCTAATAGTTTTACGATTACAATGTTGTCCAACTTCGATGTCTCTTAAGTCTCTTAAACGTTGTAGCTAAATGATTAGCACATAAATTTACGGCAAAGAAAATGAACACAATTGAGTTTTCTCCAAATAGCTTTCGCTGAATTCTTTGAATTCAGTGAAGTGAATCTTATCCAAATCTCACAACAGATATTCCTCTAAAGAAATTTCCACTACTATCTCTGGTTTAGTGTCTGTTCAATGTGGTGAGTGGTAACAGATATCTGACCAAAGGTAGTAATGGAAATGCTCTTAGTATTACTGTCACTGGTAATGTGCTTATTACCAGATAGGTACCACCTCTGGTAACCAGACCATTTTTGGCCTTTGTCATGATTCATTGAATTCGCTGAATTCAGTCAAAGCCATTTAGAGAAAACACCATTGAGTAGGAACAAAGAGTGTCCCAGTTACTCGAGGCTCTTTGGTAGGAAATATTAGCTAGACGTTTTCATTCTCAGTCTAATCTTTATGATTTAATAAGGAATCAATCATCATTCAAATAATTTATATCTAATGCGTTATCAATAACAGTTAATTTTCGACAATGTCTGCAGGCCTCATTTGGAAATTTTTATGGATCGAACGGCGTGTGTTTTCCGCTGCACATTCACGATCCCTGGATGTTAGGCTGGCAATACTCGGCGTTGGTGTTTGTTGGTATCAACTTTATTGCCATGATACTCATCTGCTTCTGCTACACTGCCATGTTCATTAGTATACAGGTAGTCACTTGTTTGTTACCAAATTAAACAATCTGTAAACAAATACATTTCACTCGTCATTTTGCGCTTTTTTCAAAATCGATTTCTCTTCAAATTGGTTCAGATCCTGTCCTTTCGTTATCCTTGCGGCCCGACATGACACTTAGAGCCCAAGCAATTGAAATCTTTCTGATAGAAATAGATCCATGTCTTCTACGTCTCAAATCTATGGTCAATCATATCCACCAAGTAATATTATTTCCCTAGAAACGATATTGCGTACACTTTCTTCGGTAAACTTTCCAATCGCAGAAAGGTCTTTCTAATATTAATATTGACACAAAAAGGCTCTCTTAACATTTCAGGAATGAAACTGTTCCCACAAGAACATGCGTAATTTATCGCAGTGGTAGCTTTAACCCTTTCACTACTGACCAGTTTGCATATTTTTCCAATGCAAAACTGATAAAATGAGTGTGTTTACTTAAAAA
>JBCAUG010331280.1:0-17160 GCA_038406175.1 Haplosyllis leylae | reverse complement strand
CAAGCAAGCAAGCATACAGACGCCGTAGTGACCAGATAAGTCGCTCCGCTCTCGGAGAGAGGCGGCGCGACTAAAAAGACAAATCTTGTGAGAAACTCCAAGGCTACCTGCACCATTACATCCGGCTACAGTACGAAAGTTGAAGTGGTTTTTAAGTGTACCCAGAAAGAACTTTACCTCAATGAACTTGAAAGCTTTCTCTTGTCTTTTTTTTAAAACTTTATCTACATGTTCAATGCACCAATTTCACAAACAAGCCTTCGCATTGATAAGACGTCTCTGTTATGATCATATGAAAAAGAATGTTTGATATATTATATGTAAGTGTTTGCTAGTTGTCAAGGAGTTTATCTATAACGAAGTTTCTTACCTTTAGTAAAAAATAGGCATCTTTATTTAATTATACATGTACCGTACTTCAGAAGGATGGGCCGAAACTTGTTTTGCGAATAAAAGTTTCAACCAGTTTGTCCAACAAAGAACAATGAAAGAAAAAACACACTAAGGTGAAAAATTATCGGTAATAAACCCTGATAATTAAACACTGATGCAATTTTACAAAGTAGGAACTAATTAACACCACAAGGAAATACAAGTCAAGAAGTTCCTGGGCATGCTGGGGTAAACATAATTTAAATGATGCCCAAAACACACCAAAAAGCAGATGGCAGCAGCGAATCCTAACATAACGCACTCTAAATGATCTTATAGGGTTCCCTTCGTTTACAAAAAAAAGAAGAAGTAAAAACGATGCACCAAGTTGGGACAAACATTTCTAAGCTTCAATTCGTTTCAATTCAATTGAATAATCTCAAAATACAAAATAAGTACTACGAACTAATTTCAAGAGAACCATATACCATATTGGCAACGTTGAATTATGCCCCCATAACATCCTATTATATGACGTTTATCGCACTTCTTAAATAACTGTGCTAAACAAAAACCAAATTACCTGGCAAAATAGTCCCTGAAGGACCAGCTTTGTTCTCAATCTTTCCGTGTTTCAGACTTTCAGTTGGTTTGTCAGTCGGCTTGGGCTGCGGTTTACCAACAGGGTTTTCTGAATATCGATGGATTTGTACTTCGGACACTCCATCCTCCTTCTTCTGAACACTACTTGACAACTGAATACCCTGATTGTATTCTATATGTCTGTTCAGTTTTGTACCTACAATACTTGGATTTTTCCTTGATTGGGCCTGACTGTGCCTAGTCTTGCCAAGTATTTCATCGCCGTTGTCAACTTTTGTACGACTTTCCTCCAATGAAGATACACGGCCTCTCGAACCATGTGAATCCACGGGCCTTTTCACCCTTGGACTTCTCGCTAAAACTCTTATTTCAGACATTGGTGCCCTATCATACACATTATGGTGGAGGGAAATCCGACTTCTTCGAAGACTGTATGCTTGACTACTGGCTGTCGACCAGTTATCAACATATCCTGTTAGAGAATCACCTCCTATCGTATGCGCCTTTCTTCTGCCTACTTTCTTGGACCTTGAACACATACCTGTTTGTTGGTTTCTTATCTAATACAGTGGACAATAATTCACCACATAATGTCATAACTCCTCCCGAATACAGCTAGTGCACGTTGTTGCTTCCTCTGTGTGCTTCAACTGCAGACGAATATCAAACCACTAATCACAAAATAATGGGATGACCGCAGCAAATTAGTCACTTACGACAAATACACGTACAAGTAAAAATAGAAAAAGGCTATTGATATCGACTCGGACTTTGCAATGGCACTCGTGTAATACATTGCTTTGATATTCAAACATGTCATACAGATCCAAACCCAACAAGCTTGTGATAAGCCATCTCATATTTAGCCCTGAACATTTCTGGTTGCTGTTTTCCGCTAGATCATTTCACCATCTACATTGCAAACGCAATTGACCAAATAAAAAATATTTCTGACTGAAAGATTCCCTCGCTGACATTGAATGAAACTACGTCTTTTAATAATAACCTACCTTCCCGAAATTCCCTCTTTTCACAGATTGATTGTGGAAACTGTTCATACTGTATGAATATTCGAATGGTTATACAATTATTCACCACTTATTGATATAAGATTGATTCAATAAAGAATATCTGATCACCCACATATGATAGCAAGAGCCACGCAATTCTTTGCAATATTTGATTAAGGTATCATTACAAGGTTGCAGCACTCGAATGAAGATAAAATTCCCTGTGATCTAAACTTTTTTCCTGTTTTCTGGCATTAAAATAACATTTATCCTTTTGCTAAAACTGAGTAATCCCCTCTGAACTAAAATCGCAATAACCTCATTGCATTTCTCAGTTCACCAACTCAAAATCTACAACAAAGGCCAAAAGATCAGGAAAACATCCCACCATAACCTTGGTACATGATTTAATTTTAAACATTTTCCCCAGTGTATGAGGCAAATTCAATGAGTAAAAACAAGTTTTTGATATTCTAGACAAATTATCTGTGCTTTCCCTGTATGGAAAAATGAACATTCAAATTTCCTGTTTTCCCTGTGCCGTGACAAATCTGACCAAGTCTAAATCTCAAGTAGTTACCAAGGTATACTGGCGACATCTCATCATGTTTCACATGACATACCGTACCTAATTATTCTACAGATATGGCCAGCATTATAAATATTCTGGACCTGAACTTTTGCATATTTGTCTTGCAGGCGATAGTGTCACACACACCTTGAGGAAATTAAATTAAAATTGGATTTTCGCTTTAAATCAAATACACAAAGACAAACGGCTCAAATTTACCTTCGACTGATGTCACCAATACCTTGTAATAATAATCTGACGCTATGTGAGTTACCACACCACGTCGGTGTGTGTTGTTCTTCGACTGAAGAAATATTTTTGTCGATAGTAGCAATTGCAGCTTCTGTACCAACACGGTCAAGTGGTCTGCATTTTAAACCATTATACTGACAATGGATGTTTCGATTTTACTCCTTTATCTTGTCACTGGAAATCGCCACAACACTGTCAGTCACAGCAATTTAATTAATTTTCAAAATACATGTGTTGTCAAGATGAACCAACTACAGAGATGTCCAGATAGAGGATATGCGATACAAAAGTCCTACAAGTCATAGGGCAAGACAGCGCCCTGGGGTATCTTTTATTTGTCCTTTGAAAGGCAAAATTATCTAATTTTCTTCCTTATCAAACTACATCTTATACAAATTGGCTCCTTTCCATGAAAGTGAACTTCTCTTTTGTACGCTTCAGTTAGACAGCGAGAGAACTGATGGGCCCCCAAAACTTTTTGAGCCAAAATACAATGCGATCATGAGTTGTCACTATGAATATTCCAAGTTCTCAGGATGCAAGTAAGTGAGTAGACAAATGCCACCCGTAATTTACCATAGGAATTTTAATGCATTGCCCATAAAAAGAGAGGCCCCATCTAGATGGAACGATACCACAGAAACGTTACACTCGCAATCCCACATAATACGTGAACATTTTGACAACATAGCAAGCCACAAACGTTGAATAGCAACAGTTGTCCAAATCTGTCATTTCATTTACCTACATTAAGATAACGACTTAATCTTACCATTTTGGAATGGTTTCTTATGTCGGTCCTTTTTGATCGTTCTGTGCTGAAGATCTTCATTGCACTGGGCGACGTTCACAGTGGCAGGAATATCTCCCAAAGTTGCCCACCATCTCTCCAGTATGAAGTTCTTTTCAGGTCTGATGATTCCATTCAAGCTTCTGTCTCTCGACTGTGACCTAGACTGTGATCTTAAATGAGACCTGGATGTTAGGTGACTTTGTGATCTAGTTTTCCTTGAATGTCGTCCTTGAACCCTGTATGTTCCTCGACTTCTGCTGCGAATCTTTGCCTCAACCACATTTCCAAGATGACCTCCGTCCAGGGAGGATGCAGATGACCAGTCAGAAGATAAGCTGCTGTCCGATCCTTGTCGTCCAAGTTGGTGATTGAGCCGCTTCTGCGAACTTTCTTGATTCACATTAGGTTGTGACTGTGACCTCCATAAATTTTGATTTATGTGAGTTTGAATATTTTCCTTGCTCCTTCTCGATGTTAATTTATCGTGATGCAAATTATGATGTGACTTGGATCTCTTCTTATGGTATCGAGCTTTCGGCTGTTGTTCATTCAATTTTTCGCCAGAAGCTGCACTCAAATCCAGTTCCTTTGTTTTCATTGTGTCATCCATTAAATCAGATTTTCTTAAAATGTCACAAGCTTTGTTGTCAGAGTTTATGGTCTCTGAATCGAAGCTCGAATAGAGTTTCTGGTTTTTATATTTTGGATCTGAATGGGCAGAAGTTGGAGTCGAACAGGGATCACAAGAAGTCCCATCTACAACCCGTGCATGGATTGCCACAACCGGTTTTTCTGGGGTACTTTGTGTGAATTGAATTGGAGAAAGTGACACAGATTTCAACACAGGAACACCTTTCCCAGAAAGTTCTACAGATCCGCTGGTTGTATATTCATTGTCAGCATAGGAATTCCATTCCAACGTGGACGTGTCTGTTAGAGATGAAGTACAAAATTCTGAACTAATAGAAGTTGACCGTTGTTTATTCTGAGTGTTCAATTGACAGGGCAGGGACGGGCTGCTAATGTGTAGTTGACTCCAGTTCCCTTTGTAAAGCTCCTTGTACTTATTCTGATCAAAGACTCTGGGAGTACTGTGGTTAACAGGCTGTGGAGGGTCAGTAGGCAAGGTGTGCTCAGATTCACTCTCATTCCAAACGCTAGACTCGGTTCCCTCTTTATCCATTTTCTCTGCACCTCCACTTGCCACCATATTATTTTGTTTTTCTGTAACTTCAGTAATATCTCTTGCATGAAAGTAACTGCTGTGAGTGCCGACATTTTCTATTTTACTAATAATGCTTTTGTTGGCATGAGAACCACTCATATCTGATCCCGAAGCTGATCCCACTTTCGAGAGTTCACTTGCTGGGGAGCCTCCTCTGTGCATCTGTTCATAGGCCTTAATCTTGGATGCTATTTCTTCAGTAGTATCAGGTTTGCTTGGGGACTTAGATCTGGATATGACAGTGGTTGCTTTTTGTATGGCTTCTTTACAACTTACCATGGTTTCTGAATATGTTGATGCAGAACACACAGATTCTGGCCTCTCAAATTCAAAATCAAAGTGCGTTTCCAAAGGAACGGGTAGCTTAGAACGTGGTGAGTCCTCGGTGATCGTGGTCCCATCTAAAAGCTTAGGTGACGCCCTGCTTAGATTCTGTAAAGATCCTGCAACTGATGAAAAATATTTCTTTCCGAAATTCTTCAATTGATTTTTGTATTCGTTGTCAATTAAGTGAATTTCATTTGACGCCAGAACAGTTCCATAAAGTTCATTCCGCTCCAGTTGGTTATGATGTCCATCATTTCCTGTATGCACCCTTTCAACATTTGTCCCGCTTATGATTAGTTGTTGGTCAACAGTATGTTCAGAGGCAGAAAAATGAGTAGCGTTCTTTTGATGTCCACCGCTATTGTGATGTACCTGAGCATGTGCAATGTAGTTTGGTTGGTCCAACCGGTGATCTACTGACTTCGGCCCTGTGTGCGGCCCTGACTTTGCATTACAAATCACTTCCTCAGATTTATGATTTCTGACCGGTATTCTGTCAGTTCCACCTGTCGATTTTGGCTTTTTATAACTGGAATTATTTTCATAGTTAAACAATGATCTTCTACCTGTGGACTGGCCGATCCGTTCATGTTTTTCGTGACCTTCCGGTGTTACGAGCAAGGAAGCAATAGCTATAGAGTTCTTACAGGTACCCTCTTCGTGGTTTAAATATTGGTCATTAGCGGATGTCAAAGCGCTTGTCTCTGTCCTCACTTCTATTGACATTCCAGGGACATCACCTCTTCCAGTCAAACCGGAGGATCCATTACTACCCAGCTGGACTCCTGACTTGTTAACAAGTCCACCATGTGTACAGTTAATACCTAAGACTGATCTGTCACTGTCACAAGTAACATGCTGGGAGCGACCTGAAGACATCTCAAACGCATTGTGCGCATTTTCATCACCGACTGTTTTCTCATTGTGACCACCTGTGTCCAGATCAGTTGGTGGATCCTTGGCACTTGAGATCACACCTTCGCCAGATAAGGCTGCTTGATGTGCACTCAAAACCTGTCCCTTTCGGCCACTTTGTTGTGCTTTTATTAAACTGTATCTGTTCAAGTTTTTAGTCACCTGGGACGATTCTGAACACTTCGTAGACTTTTGCTCGAAAAGCTCGACTTTGTTCTTAACATTGCTAAGAGGTACCGTGTGAAGAATTTCTTTGCTTTTTCCTGATGGCAGACCACAATTAGACTTGCTTTTTGCGTGACTAACCGAGGCAGTAGACTCTTCCGATTTTGATTCCATGCCATTTTTCTCCTTTCTTGAGTTTGATCTCGACCTCGAGCGCTTGAAGGAGTTGCGAAGCCACTTGATAACTCCTTCGCCCCCTGAATGTTTAGAGCTATCTGTAACTCTGTCCTTACCTCGGGATAAGCGTGCTGTACCAATTTTTGTTTGTTCTAAGCAACAAACATTGCTTTGTGACTTAGCTCTGTTCATACATGAATTACCAGTTGATCCCTTTTGAGCTGTTGAAGGCATACATGCTGAAGAAAATCCATACACACTGTCGGTATCGAGATCCTCACAAGGTGGTGTGACACGAGGACGTTGGACCCTGTCTACACTTCGACTCCTGCGTCTTGTGCTACTGAGCACCGAATGACAATCAACATCCTCAGTTGTCGTGCAACTTGGCTCTTTACGAAATGATTTCCAGTGAGATTCCATGATTTCAATTTAACTTTCTCTCAGCCGATATGTCCACATGAACTGAGTTCAAGTCATCTTCGAATTGTAAATAACGGCTATCAGTGTCATTCCGTTCGCCGGTGTCTTCTCATGAAAGTGTCTGCATGCATGCAATGAATACCTCGATATGGACACTGACCGTGATAAACAGTTAATTTTGCATAGTTCTCCATCAATCTCACAAGTTTTCCCAAAATGTTGACTGCCTTTTATCATAAATTTACCTTCATTTGCTAAATACGTTGAGGTAACGCGTGCCAAGTCCATTGTAGGCTTGCTCAAATGAAATTCAATACATTTCGACTTGCACCACTACTTTTGAATGCTTCTCATTTCGCAGCACAAGAAAAATATGCACACTGCACAGAAAGCACCTTTGCATTTAGTACATCTGTTCTGGTTTTTGTACGGAAGAACCCTTCTGGCTTACATGCCCTGCTCTTTCCAAATCAGTATCCAATTAATATTTGTCATTTTCCTTCCAGGTTAAAATGAATCCACAAACGGCCAAATTTTCAACTATGTGTGACAACTTTATCATTCATGCGAAGATACTGAAGTGTTTTAATGTTGAGAAAGTTCTTTACTGAACCACAGTCCTTGCTGCAAGCAAATGTGAGAATCCCGAGGCAATTTCATGCTTTATGTTCTTCTGCTAAGTGACTTTTCAAATTCGGTATTTCTACAGTATATTGATGATGGTCAATATGTCCACCACACAATAGATGCCCTGGGGTTGATCACTTACCACCTGTAGGGCCACTACAACTTCTCATGTATACTTGATCAGTAAACTACCATATAACTTTGGGCAAGTATTTGAGACCCATCAAAAATACATACAATCAACTTGTCACCACGAATTACACTGAAATGAATTCAAACTGGACGCGAACACCTATGGTAAAGCATTCACTCATCGTGTTGGGAATGCCCATTGTTTGTCTTCGAAACTCCCTCAATGTCTTTATTTCTTGCATGGACTTGTCAACCACATTCTTATCATTGTCTATTCCATTAAAATATTCCCTTCTAAATCAAGCATGTAAATTCACCCACTCCATGCATATTGATACTTCACATCAGTTCTTGAATTCTGTTGTATTAATTTGTTTCCATTTAAAATTTACATGAGAGTCACTCACCCAAACCATACAATCACATTTCCATTGATTTTTTGTTCTAAGTTTCTTTGCTTTTTCATTTTAGACTGTTCTTGAAACCATCAAGCAATGCAGTGTTCAAATGATGACAACATGAATGGCTGTAGGCTAGTACTTTTTCGTTGTTCCTCCTTCACATAGACAAGCACCATGTATATTCTTTTCAATCACTTTACTCGGTAATTTACAATAGCTCGTTTTCCTTCCTGTAGTGTGGGGTCCCAACTCACCCCTCGAGCCATTCATGAAATATACACAGGTCCCTGCTGGACACTTCCCACGAGACCAAGCCACATCTCTGCATCGCCAACTATCCAAAAATGACCACAAGGGCCCAAGGTTCCTTTGATTAAGACTTTACTAAGTATGGATAAAACAGACAGGCACGTTAGAATTCCTCAAGGCCTTCAACACTATTCTGTATAACCAAGAATTTAAAAACGTCATAAGAATTCAAATATTCAACATATGTCGTGTCTTCGTTTGGAAATGTGTATCTGTGTATCCATTACGCCCCGCATTGATTCTTGTTTACCCTTTTGGTATTTGATCAGACAATGTCCAAGTGAACAGTGAGCTCTAGTCTTTTCAATGGCATTTCACAATTTGGTGGTTCATTGTTATTCGTCTATAACTGACAGGCTCCAATTGGTTTCTGTCACCAGTCATCAGCCACATGCAACAAACTGATAAATTTATTTACACGTGACATGCACTACTACCTTTCCAATTAAAATCATTAGATCCAACATTTTCTTTGCACGTTCCAACGGGTCGTATTTAATTGATAAAGATAATATTCCAGAAAACCGTTCGATATTTTCTGGTAACGAAGTCTCACGAAACCAGAATTCCTCTGTGACTTATGTAGACTGTAACTCAAATAAAACATACCCAAAGTCACAATTTCTTTCAACCGTCTTTTCTCCTCATCAAGTCTATTTGTTTTGATAAGTCCACTTGCAAATATTAAAGAACAGACCCTCAAGAAAGGAAGGTCCCTTTCTTTGTTTGACTTACTTCAAAAAAGGTGCAGAGACACTTCTTAGTCTTTTATCTTTTCAATTTGCATGTCACACGAGAATCGTGCATATCTTATACACGAACTTCTACCCCCCAAATTCAAGTCCAAATACAGCTGCCCTCCTGAGCCTGTACCTCGCTCGACTTCGAACCTAAAATCAACAAGGTTCGTGTGGCAAACCAACTTCAGCTACCGCCAAAAAGAGTATCATGCGGCAAATTCAAGGTGCTGAGACGTAATTGGTAGAACAAACCCCATTAAAAGAGCCATTATCCCCCCAGTTTAATAGGCTTGAAACATGAAAAGTTCCCAATAAGGCCTCCACTACTCAGTACAACTGTACTTTCTGGCCACGTCTTGAACTTAAATTGGGAATTGGGCACAATTACACAATGATTTTCATTAATAATTTGACGTCTAAATTCCATTACTCGGGAAGGTAAGAAATTACTTTTGATAGTCATGTCTTAAATATCAGATAATGGTTCAAAACTGACATGAGACGATTTTGCTGTTTGGTCTGAACATTCCAGACGCACCGAGGTTACCCAGGAAAGTTAATGAAAGCTGTTCCAGATTTCGGTGATTGTTTCCGAACCCCCTCCCTTTAATGGTGCCTTCATTTCTAAGCCTTACGTAAAGTACTCAAACTGACAGGTCTTACACAATGCAAATATGTCTCAAAACACAAAGTGGACAAAACCTCCTTGTCTAATAAAAATAGCATGAAACATCAATGGAGTTTCTAATTCATCACACAACCAAAAAATATGGTTTCAATTAATGCAATACATATCAAGACACTACGCTCATTATCAGAAGACAGTAAACAGCAATGTATCATTACAGAGACCATTATATTAAATTGGGCAACTCTTTCGTTACCAACTTGTTCTTATCAACATTTTAAATTCCTTTGAAAGGCTGAAAGCAATTGAAAGCACAGTCCGTTGAGAAATGTAAAATGTTATCTCTTTTCTCTGCGTTTTTCACCACAATATATGTACTGTTTGCCAGGAAGGTTGAAAAGGAAATTTTTAAAACTTTAAATCACGAACTTTTTAGAAACAGGCATTATTCAAATGGGCTGGCAATGGCTTATCTAACTTTGGGTAAAATGACAATCATTGCATTTTTGCGGGGTATCCTCATCGCACTACAATTGCCAGTTGTTATTTTCCTGGCAGTTGTCCTGGCAGTTTAGAATACAGAAACTTTCTTTTCATTACAAGTATCTACATACTAAGAGATTTACTTCTCTCACCTAAAACACCTCACACATCCACCAATAACCAATTTCTTATTACAACCATACAGAAAGCGGCCATCTACAATTCACTCAAAAGATAAATATTTGAGGGGAATACAAACCATTAAACTGATTGGTTATTGCCACAAATAACACCTTCAAACAAATTGTACAGTTCAGACCAGCAGTCAATTCGTGGTCATACATAAACTTGTCTTTGAGCATATAATAAGCTTCACCCATGCATTCAGTTTGTCGCCATAATGCCCGATAGGTACATTTAGTTAAAAGACATTTCCAAATAATTGAAAGAAGACCCAAAGGTAAAAATTTATTGCAATACCTTGCGCCTGACAGCAAAAACAGGGACAAAAGTTGGTTACGATGGCAGACTGATTTTTCCTGAAACACAAAGGTTCAGGCAAAAGAAGAGAGTTTAAATGTGAGCTTACGCTCCCTCCCAACAAATGCGAGCATAAATTATCATTATTTGCATGCTGTGTCGTTAATAAGTTGTTGATCATAATTGCTTTCAATTTCGTGGTGAGGATACCATCTGCCAGGACTGCACGGTGTACGCAAGAATAAATATCATAAAAACATCAAACCAGTAGTTCACGCAATAATATACACGAAGTTAAAAAAAGAAGTGATCTTTAAAAGAATATTTAGCTGTTCGTGATTTTGTATCGATGTAGGTGTCAACAAGTAAACCACCTTTTACATAACATTATGTAACTTTAAATTTGAAATATTCATAATTGCTTCAAACAAGATTCATTTTTCAATCCACAACTATCACTGTGTAATTTTAATTTTTATAATCATCTAAATTGTCTGCGGGATAAAATAGTGTTTTCCAAACATTGTGCTTAGTATAGAGTTTTAATTCACTGAGGAGTTTGATTTACAGCTCAGAAAAGTAAAGTAGACACTTAATGATTTGCCCTGGTACCTATAATAATTTCTGATGTATTCAAACTGTATTTTTCGAATAGGCTGAGAACAGATGGTTCAGGTTGTTAGCACGCAACCAAAAGGGGTAACAGACTCCATCTATCGTTACATGTCGCTCAGAGCAGTGGACTGCCTAGCAAAATGTATTACACTTTTAAAGCTGCTATATGTATCAATTTTCAACTATTGGGAAAATTGTTCAAAAGGAAATTCAAATATGTTCTCTGAACAAGTAACATTTCTTTTCTTGTCTGAAGAGAGTTAATACATACCCAAAATTTTGGCGGTATATCAGCTTGGGCGACTTTAACGTCATTCACAAAAGGCAATGAATATTGTGCCACCTTTTCTTGGACCAATTACGGTCAACCGTTGAGCATTAATCTTTTTTCAGTTTTTGCTTGTGGAATTGTTGCAGAAAATCTGAAGAATTACCTAACAACTTCTGTCTCTTCTTTTGCCTCCTCTTACACTCCATTTTGTCAATTCCCGTTTTCTATGCATCCGACCTTCCTATTCTGTATTCACAGCCTCTTTCAATGTGCATGAAGCCTAGCCACAAACGCAAGTGTTATCCTTTCGAAAATTACTTCAGGCATGTCATTCTTTAACGATTTTACGGAACCTAATAGCAATATTGAACCCAGGTTGACCACATGAAATCAATAATTGTTCTAATTATGTTGTCCTGGTTGTTAATCAAATCCAGTATTGTTTCTGTTACTGATGTAAGCCTCGAGCTTGGTGGTTCAGGTGAAAGAGGTGAAAATTTAAACTTTTAAAAGACGAGTTGAAATCAATATTGTGTAGAAAACAAAGGAAAATACGCATAGGTTCTGCTGCATCAAATTGTCTATCACAAAACACACACAAAAAGTGCCCTTATTAGTTTTTTACTTAAGTTACTTTTTTCATCTCTCATACAAACTATTTCATTCGTCGAGTCAAACTTTGATATCGAGTGCGCTTGCTGGGGGTGCCCATTGTATTTAGGCCTTCAAGGCGCTTCCACTAAGTCTGTTATCAAGGTGAAGCTAAATTACTTCCATTGTCAATACATCTCCAAATCCACCTGCCTTGTACCAATCATTTGCCCCTATTTATCTTTATGTTCTATTTTACGCTGCCACCATATTTTCCTTTTATGGTCAACAAAAATAACTCTGTTCAAAATCTTCCATAATGGACTAGTTTTATTGGGCCTTTGTCTTTGAAGCAGTGGACTAACAGGTGGTTATCAAAATTTTTGTTTGTAGGATAACATCGGAAACTTCAGTAAGAAAACGACGATTGTTGTGTTTAGGTCGCGAAATCATTCTTTCCATCAACTGTACTTCAGAAAGACAAATTTTGCGACATCCTAAGCTTCATGAATAATCTTCAAAATTTCCATTACAGCTTAACAATTACTGGACAATAAGACTTTTCAATGTAGAAAAGATTTTCTCTACATTTCAAAAGATTTGTTTTCCTGATATTTTAATCCTGCACTTATTAAGACTTAAAGGTGGCAGACTTGTCCAAAAAGCAAAGACTTCAGTTCAGGAAGTCACAGAAAACTTATCAAAAGACACTGCATCTGTCAGTTTTACGAGCACGTACACCATGCCTGTGGGTAAAGAGTTGTTTCAACAACTACTTTCCAACCACCCCTTTTCATATGGTGCCTGTCATTGTCGGCTAAAAAGCTCTATTGTGAGAAGAAGGTAATGGATGGTGTGAAGACTGATGAGTTAAAGGAAATCTACACACCTGATGCACCGAGGGGGTTTGAGGTGTTGCATAATTCTGTATTGTAATGGTGTAATTGTCTCCCAAAAGCAATGAGAATGACGTAAACTTCGCAAATGACGTATATTTCGTGACAAGTAACACGTTCTACCGTTTTATGGGTTTTATACCCGAGACTTTGCGTTAAATTGGAATAAGAATTCTTTAATAAGAATACACCACATCTAATTTCAATTGGTAAAAGTATTGTCAGACTTTTCAGTGGTAACTATAGTTAGTAATAATTCCAAAACGTTTTGTACCTTCCTTCAGAACAAACCATTGCACATGTTGCGGGAATTCAAAATTTGGTATAATAAAAAGTTTTGCGCAATAATGCCTGCTAAGTATACAGCTGAGCAAACATTCTTCGTAAATTTTACCTTGATGAAAGATATATCAAAATGTAAGTCATTGTTACTTTTTGTAGGTAAGACATTTCTGTAATTCCGCACGTGATCAGAAGAACTCTTGAATTAATAGATTTTTGACAAGTTCACATTTCTACATGTCTCACTACGGTGCAATGAAATGCAGTTTGCGAACTACTGATTCCCTGACGTTGTGTGCGCCAGTGAAATAAAATATTTGGTTATAACCTCGAAACCCAAAGTTTTGATATTATTTTCGCACACGACTCTACTTCTAATCAGAGTACACAATCATTACAAAACCAAAAATATACGACAAATATATAGTTAAAGAAAAACTTAAAATATATCAAAACGAATAAAAAATGTTCATAAAACTTACCAAAACTGTTTACATGAACTGCACGTTGGTTACTAATGTCGCTTTCAATGTCGGATAAATCCTCCATCGAAGCTAAATACGATCTCCGGTTCAGTTTGCTTGCCATTGTAACAGAATATAAATCCAAAATAGAATACTCAATTGGTACTGTTAGCTAAGTGCGACCACTACATAAAGTATGCAAGTATGCCCGCGTGAGGTATGTTTGCGACTGTTAATGCTCAATTCTTTAGCACAAACCACAATTCAAACTAAGCTCTCTGTTTTTTTTGACATCCTCCAATCACAATGGGCTGCAACCGACAAGTGAACTATGGGTTAAATGGCCACTATGAGCAACCGCTACCTCATCAAGGATTGTACAATGTAACTTGAAGCTTGAGGTACAACAATATCAAGGTACCACTATATCTTACTGAAGCTTACTATACCGTAGCACGCACTTGTGATGCTAGTCAGCCTTAAAATACTAAAAGACATAAGCTCTCAAGCAGAGCCGATTAGTATGGGGCAAAAGATGACCATCGTCCTTTCAACTGCCGTCAATGGGGTTTCCTCGTTCTAATTAGGTCCTCAATCCAATTTGAATAACAAAAATTACCTAATACTTAGACCCCTGTGAAATACCATCTGCCGTACACGCAGTCTTCTTTACTCCAGTTAAAGTGAATCATAAAAGTGCCTTACAGGGAGCACCAAAACACAAATGTTTATTGTGATTTCAAAGTGCTTTAAAATACTTCAAGTTAGCACAAGTACCTTAATCTTAATAGATATCATTAAATTTAAAATATCAGTATTTCTCGCATGGCGTTCTTAACACCCTGTACTATTTCTTGATTGGATCAAAATGTGAACAATGTACATATGGAAACACCAGGGACACTATTTGGGTGGGTACAGCGTATCTATCTGTATTTCGAACAGTATATTCCCTATCACATATCACTATTTTTCCCTGACAATTTCTCCTATTATTCAAAGTAAAAAATACAAATCAATCTTTAATTATCCTGTAGGCAAATCCCTACACACATCTAGGATAAACGTAAAGGTAACAATTTGACTGCAAAAGTGGAGGCTTTCAAATACTGATTTTCATACAGAATATAAACAAAACAAGGATAAACATTTTTAGAACAAACAAATTTGTCAAGACACAGTTCCCTGACATTTGTCAAATTTCCCTGACAATTTCCTCACCCAGAGAAAATTGCCGACGGAACCCTGTAACAGACATGAATATTTTGTAACTGTTCTCAGCGCATTTTACACCACACGCAATCCTCAGACAGACAAAGGATTATCTTGTTTTCTTAGTGGGGCAACTGGGAACGCAAACAAGAATGCTGATCAGCATTGTGTCGCACCACATGAATTAGTTTGTAGTCGGTAAGATGTTTGAAGAGATGGCAAATGAGACGAAGAGATGAAGAGTGAGGTGAAGAGTGAGATGAAGAATGAGGTAGCATTTAATTGAAGAGATGACAAGTGAGATGAAGAGATTTTAAAAAATTCTTGTCTGAACATAGCCAAATCTGGTGTTATCTCAAATTCCCTTTTTTGGGATGAAAAGTGAGATGAAGAGTGAGGTAGAGTTTAATCGAAGAGATCACAAGTGAGGTGAAGAGTGAGATCTGGGGTCAAAAAATGAAAGTTGCTCAGAATGGTGTGAAACATGTTCTCGTTTTGGATTTTTGAGATCTGATGACATTTGGGAAGTTTTGTGTTTGAGTTTAACAAGCACACAACCACACAGACACCATAGTGACCAGATAAGTCGCTTCGCTCGTGAGACACGGCGCGACTAAAAATTATCAGCCTTCACACTGTTATAAACAGCTTTTACCCCAAGACAGTAATCTGATAAAACTATTAATGACTCTATTCATAGGGTTCTAACTTTTCCGGACTGAAAAAGTTCCGGGATTTCTCCAGCCAAGTGACTCATAAGTTCTTGCGAATTAAAATCTCCAAACTTTGAAGAGCTTCATATGAACAAAATGCTATCTTTCTTACAATACCCCGACGCAAATCCTCCTTTTCTAGCCAATTAGAGGTTGCTGTATTAATCCTGTCCATAGATAGGAAGTAAACAATATGAGGCCTGATCTTTTTTTTCAGGTTTTATACCATTTTTCTAAGATGGAAGGAAACAAATCCAGTGCAGTAAGTAAATGTCTGCATCCAGAATTACCGTTACCTCTTCATTGAAACAAGAATGCTTATCAGCATTGTGTCGCCCACATCTGATCCTGTTTACTCTATCTTTGCTTGATCTGGGCTGGAAATTTTCTGAGCGTTTAAAAAAGTAATAGTTACTCAGAAACTAGTAATTGTCCCGATTACGTGTTGTGACGTTTTGGACCGCTGTCGGTGGGAGGGGGCGGAAGGGTGGGGGGGGGGGCGTTAATAAGTTTATAAAAGCAAACAGACTTACAGACGGTACACTGACATCAGTCGCTCTGCTCTTCAGAGATGGTGCAACGAAAAATCAATTAACTAAATTAAAGTTAACGGATAAAGAAATATTTCTTCAATACATATAAAGAACCAGAGTTGACTCAGAAGTCACCCGCAGTAGACATGTAACGTGCCCTTTTACAAATGAGTGTGCTGCCATATGTGCAAAAAAAACAGATAGGAAGAGTGCGACGCACTATTTGAGCGATACTTACACATGCTCTCGTCCATTCCGAGCATTGAATCTTCCATCAACATTTTCTCTTTCTCTGTCAAGGTCCTCCTGTAGAGGTCTTCCGCCTCTCGAGGATCTCCTATTGCAGCATACATTTTCGCTGTTCTCCAACTACTTTTCCATTGTCCTAAATAATAATGTAAAAATTGATTTTAAAGGGTTCACATATATTTTGTACGAGGTATTCGTCAAGGACTGAAATTCCCATGTGTTAGTGCAAGTTCAGCAAACTCCAATACATAGGCGCAGAAATACCCTGTAAATCTTTACCACAGCAGCAACCCCTACCTTGCCCAACCCCAAAACCAGGAAACAGAAGAAAAAGTGACATTTATCAGCTTCACATATTTTAAACAGTAAAATTATCGCTAATGATCACACAACAACACAAGGCACGATGCATAGTAAGGTTGCACACTGATAGAAATAACATAGATAACATTCTCTGCATTTTGCTGTACTCCAGCTTTTTTCCTGCGTCTTTTTTTCCAAATGAAAGTAAAATATTCTATCACCAACACCCGTCAGAAGTTTGAAAACGATTGACAACGCTGTTCCCTTTTTTATCTTCCTATGATTTGCTTCGAGTTTGCCTGATTTATATACGAAGCTGTGTACAACAAGAATTCTTATCAGAATTGTGTCGCGCCCTATCTGATTATGTGTTTTAATTTACCTGTAACTTTGCTTTA
>JBCAUG010331169.1:0-17160 GCA_038406175.1 Haplosyllis leylae | reverse complement strand
TCCCCACCACGGGCCCAAAATTTCGGGGCAAAACCCGTCAATCAACCACTAAGGTGACTCTAACGAGCCACCAATAAAGTTGTTAGTCATTGTTACATAATGATGTGTAACCGGGGTGCTTCAGCCAGCAGCCTCTGTATCGCAGCCTTAAACTAACAAACTAAGAAGTTCACTACACGATAACTAGTTGTATATGCTACACCATGCATATTTTCCAAAAAAAGTGGACAAGGATCAATATTTGTGCCTATTTAGTTCATGTCGGTTCTTTTTTGATGGTGTCAATTACTGATATTTTGAAATCGATAATATTTTGTGACTCAACTGAACCGTGACATACATGCAAACATCACAATTTTAAAAATAATGAGACATTGAAAACGAATTGCACTTTCAGGAAATGCCGCGCGACCGATCAAGGGGAAGATGGACCCCGGAGGAAAGTGCGCACGATGTGGGACGTGGATTCGTCGCGCACCAGCGCTCTGCTCGAGGACATGGGTGTCTCCATCCTGCCCGGGGATAACATCGAACAACAAACCATGTTTGTGGACAATGACGAAGACGACCAAGAGATGTCCTCTCCACGGAATCACCACCCCACGCCTGAAATCTTAGTGGTGCAGAACTGCCAACCTCCACCGGTCAGTGTCTCTCCAGCAAATATATTTACCGCCCACATTCCGAAGGATGCGATAAGGTTGTTTTTACATCTGTCTGTCCGTTCACAAGGGGGAACCCCAGGCCCTGGTCCCATGTCGTTTTGGGGGGAGGGGGTACCCCTGGACAGCACCTGAACATGATAAGGTCTCCACAGACAGGATAGGCCCCCTTCCCCGTACAGGATAGCACACTATCCCCCCCCCCGCACAGGAACAAGACAGTTGTGCGGCACTGGTGGTATGCCTCTTGCGTTTACGCAGAAGGACTTTCTTGTTTATGCAAAAATGATTATTTTCATAACATTGTTCAGTCCAGTGAATCACTTGGTCAAACTGCTGTATCAGATTTGAAAATTTGTTCAGAACGAGTGACCAGAAATAATGAATTTCCCCTTGACAGTGATCGAAAGCAACTCCCAAATTCTAAAGCTTTAAAGGCACTTTAGGAATGTGTTCGCGCTCATCTTATTTCAGTACTGGCAGTGCAAATGAATGGGCTGGGTTAGTGTTAGTAGACATCAAGTTTATATGATGTAGTTTGGACGGCTTCATACTTCGAAAAAGATTGAAATATCAAATTTTTTAAATAACCGCAGGCTCCCAAATTAAGTCATTTGGTGTGTGGAAACAACAACAATCTGGTGGAGTATGAGTACATGGGCGGAGTCAGTGACGTGTCTCCGGTTTACACCATCATGGATAGCGTTCAACCCATCTTGACGTCACCCAGCGACATCATCATTCACAAACGTCATCACGAGCTCACCCCTGGTCTGAACAGTGAGTATCTCAAGGATAGAATTTGTTGTTGTTTTATTCAAGGTTTTGAAAGATGACAGTATTCAAACTTTCTACAGTTGCTCAATTCACGACAACATCGTGAAAAAATGATTTAATTTCCGTTCCTTGGTTAAAATGAAACTGCTAATTGGAAAAAAATTCAACTGTACTTGGTTGTTATTTTTGTCCCGTATTTCAGATGAGTGGAATCGCTTGTCAGACGAGATCATTCTGGCCGTGTTTAAATGGTTGCCAAAATCCACACTCGTCAAATGTGCGCGTGTATGTAGAAGGTGGAGCAGATTGGCGTAAGTTTAAATACAAGTATTTCATCAATAATTTTTGGACTGTATTCAGTATAAAACACCAGATTTACATGTTTCAAATTGACTTTATTTATACCCAAAAAACAACCAACATTTTCTCGCTCTTTTCGGATCGAAAACGTGGCAGTTATAGAATAGCAACTTAAGTCTAAACAACATTTTTGCAGATTTGATGAAACCTTGTGGAAGCGGCTTGATCTGGCGAACAAAACGTTAAAAGCAGGAGTTATTGGGAGGATACTTGACAGAGGAGTAGCCGTTTTACGTCTTGCCAAATCAGAAGTACGTAGATATTACCAATTACAAATAGCTTCTTCTTATATTTACTTCTTGTTACCAGTACATTTGTGTAAGATATGTCAAATACTTAAAATTAGCACATTATTTTGTAGGTTCGAACTCCACTTTACAAAGATTTAGGACTGACTGCATCATCCAGGTAAAACACTTTCCATCCCGTATTTGATCAAACATATTGTCTTTAACATTTGTATTTATTTTGATGTTTTGACTTGTGTTTCTTTTCTTGAAGACTTGTACTGCAGTCGCATATTTATTGTTTTTTTAGAGTAAGTCGCGTGCAATACTTGGACATGTCGATGTCTTCGTGTAGTACGGAGGCCTTGGAACAGTTAATCGGAACTTGCCATTATCTGAGAAAACTAAGTCTTGAAAACTGCCAGATTAACGACAATATTTGCAGGTAATGTAGTTCATTCTTCAGATGTCAGGTTTTCCAAGGTATCTTCCTGTGTTACATCGTTAAGCGTTTTTGCCATAGCATTTGATCTGCTTTGTTACTTGATGTAAATCGCACCATAGAAATCTGATGAACCCATCGTTTTGCGACATCGTAAATGCAGGCACAGACACCAGTGTGAATAAATCCTTCCGGAGATTTCATTCTGTTCTTTTGGTGTAGAATCGTCACAAAGTAATCCCAGTTATGTCGTTGCAGGTACATTGGCCAAAATACTAATTTAGAGGTGCTTAACTTGTGCATGTGTCGAGGACTCACTGAAAATGGTCTCGTGCCAATTTGTAACAACTTACAAAAGTTAGTTTCCTTTATTTTGCTTTCAAAACTTGTGTTAATGAAATGTGACTTGCAGTCGGGATATTATTACACTATAGTTACGAGTTGGTTTTGTGCACTTCCAGCACTTTTTACTAAATCAAAAACACAAGTGATGCAAGTCATTTCTACGTTTCCGTTCCAGGTTGGAGTCGCTCAATGTTGCGTGGACTGACATGAGTCGTGGTGCTGTGGTTTACCTAGTGATTTGTCTTCCGTCCAGTTTACTAAAGCTCAACCTCAGCGGATGTCGCCAAAACTTGCTCGATGAAGGTAAATTTAAAGGTTTTAACATTATTATTTTTGTATATCGCCTGTTACAACTAACTTTGTCAACTGCGCCTTAATGTCAGGATATTTTAAGTCACCCTTTAATACAATAATTATGTACGTCCAGTATTTTGTGCATCGAATCATTTTCTTGTTCAGACGTGCAGCAGTTGTGTAGGAGTTGCAGTCACCTGAAGGAGTTAGACTTGAGCGATGCTACTGTGTTGACATGCTTAGCGATAGAATACATAGCAGCCATGCTGAGAGGACTGGAATACATCGCGCTGTCCCGCTGCTACCACGTGGCTCCCGCTTCACTGCCGTAAGTTTTACTGTTACACTTTCCTTGAATTGTACCATGGAGACGCATGTAGGACATTCTGAGTGGACACCTACCCGATGACGTTTTTACATCAAAAGCAGAAAGATGACTTGTTGTACCAAGCATCGTCCCGTTTTGCATTTTGTGTTAAAATTCACTGATATCGAAATGCCCATTAGTATTAATGCTTTTCGTTTTATCGTTGTAGGATATTGGGTCAGATTTTGACACTCCTGGCGCTTGATGTGTTCGGTATGCTAAAAGAGATGGCGCTGCAGCAGCTGAAACAGACGATGCCGAACATTGAGATCAACAAGTTTCCCTTCTCCAGCATAGCTCGTCCAACTACCGGCATCAGACGGACGTCTATTTGGGGTTTAAGAGTTCGTGATAATGCCGTCTAGCCACCTAATAATTAATTTGTTGTCGGAAATACACCTTTGTTATTTTATGTTTGAAAGTGCACTGGGTCCGCTTACAGTCAGCTCAGTTAGGAGTACCCAGTTTACTATTACCACAAGTACATTTCTTTGAACCAAAATCATTGCCAGCGATGTTAAAATGTTCGGTTACAACGAGCACCCACGAGCAGTTTTCTTTCACATCTTGTTACTCGTTGTAAACCAGATCCAGTGTATTGGATTCGTGTTGGATCAGGGTTTAAATAAGGAAGCTTTAAAAGGTCCCTGTCGTGGGCTTGAAGGAAGCAAATAAGTTCGAAAATGAAGAAACGAAGAAAGTAATTATGTGTTTCACTTTGACATTAGAGATGTTATCAAACAGACTCGTGTCCGCATATATTGACTTGTTCAACGCACAGGTATTTGGTCTCAAATACTGTAAAAGTTCTTTTTCCGTCCACAGGAAATATTTTATTTTGTCTATTTTTCGTATTCAAATGCCCGCATAAACTGTCGAAATGAAATAAGTTCAAAATGGGAATATCTACCGATTTATGTAAGTGTTCTGTTGGTGTTGAGGGCTTGTTCACACGCACCGACACCGATTAATTTTTAATTCGGCCCGATAAAGTTTTAACATTGTGTCAATGATGACGGTGACTTTGACGGGCAGAATGGGTCTAGAACCCATTTAGCCCGATTTTTGGCCCGATCCATTGGCACAATGCTAAACTTTTATCGGTGTCTGTGTCGGTACGTGTGAATGAGGCATAAGGCTCGTGATGAAAAGTGTTGTGGAAGGCTCGTGAAATTATGTTGTACGCGTGTCTCGACTTAACAACCCAAATGTATTGTATTCCTAAAGGGCCAAACGCCAGTGGAAGTCATACTAATGTTCCAAAATTGTATTGTATTACATTTACACGTTAAGAGTTTAGACTTAAGGAGTGGCAGTTCTTCAAAAGAATGTCAAAACGTTTTTCTTCGAAATATTCGCACTTTATAATCAGACTGAAAAAAGATTACAAATATGTTGTTGTGAGGATTGAAATTGTTTTGGATGCCAATGAGCAAATTAAAAAAAAAGTATCGCAAAACGAATATTATGTACAATAGATATTAAAGTATTTCCGTCCAAATGGAAGGAAGGGTATCTCAAAGTGAAACTGTTTATTTATACATTTCAAATGCTGCTCACTTAATTTAATATTAGTATGGTTATATCAGCACAACACACAAAGACTGATTTTAAGTCAAAAATGATTTAATATTGTGTACAAATGTACCGGCTATTCCGAGAACATGAGAGTATTTATTTCATTGGAACTGATTTACGAGTTTATTATTGGCTGTGAATTATCTTTGTTGTACATATCTTTGCCTAATTTATGATTAGTCGATTCCAGTTGCAGCTGTTTATTACGATAATGTCGAGAAGTTAATTCGATTTGTTAGAGGTAAAGACGCGTATTTGTAGAGAGAAAAGCTACATTGTTATTGTTTTCTTAAATGTTTCCGGTTTTCTGTTTGGAGGGAGGCACGAAGCATTATTTTTTGCTGTATTTAGAACAAATATCAATATATTATGAATACATTAGTAGAAAATGAGTGCAAAATAAGAGAATGATCTTTATATATATTGAAAGCAAAGCAATGAAATGGTACAAAAATATAAACAGATGATAAATTTATTGATTAGGATTGTGAAGTTTTCTTTGGACATCAACTCATTTGATATAGTTGTCATCGCATGAATTTATTTCTGCAGCGTGAATGCATTTAGTACTTTGTGTCAGCCAATTAAGTGTTATACGTTTGAGATGATTTTCCTGTTTGAGACGAAAACATAATTAAGATTTTCTATGGCGTTTTTTGTCTTTACACTATACAACAATGTTTGTAATTTTTACATGTACGTATTGAATAAATAAATAAAGTTAACTTTCAGCATGTATCTTGTTTAATTCACAAGAAATTGCAGTTCAATAAAATTTATCTAAACAAGTTCAATTGAGTTGTAATAAATTCAAAATTGCTTTGTCCAATCCCTTGTCATTTTAAACATTTCTGCGCAAAATGTCACTTGAATTTTTCTGCTATGAAAGTCCCGACAGAAACTACACTCCCAATTTCTTCAGTGAACTCAAGTAAGTCTGTATCACAAGTTTCCTATGAAATTTAAACAAGCCTATAAAATTTCTTGTCATCTCTTTTTGCCTTTTCGACCTTTTTGTTTAGCTTTTGCGCTTTCAGTTGCTGCTTGGTTCATGGGTTGCTCTATTCGTAGCGCGTGTCCTGTGGATTTGAGATGTTCGAACAGTTTGCTTCTTGACTGAAACATTTTACCACACGTGTTACAGTTCCCTTCTTTTCGATTAGGATCCGGTGGCTGTTTTTGCTGATTCTTCTTCTTATTCTTGGCTTTATGAGAAGTTGGTTCCCTGTGAAAAAGAGTAAACACAGCTATTGTTGTACTTTCACATTTATACTTACGACAGAACGACACATATATTATAAATCGGTTACTTCTACCAACTATGAACTTGTTTATCAAATGACTGGGCAGATTTATTCACATATCGGAAATCAACAATCGTGACAACTCGATATTTTGAAAAATAGCGCGCTTCAGATCATTGTGCTAAGATTAAACTGCATCCGAGAATCTGTCGTGTTTCAACAGGAAGACAAAGGATCGGTGATTATTTCCAGAAAAATATCCTCACCCAGACTGGGCTTCTGCTGTCCCCTCTCCCACTGCACCAGCTACCACATCTGCCTCTTTAAACTTTGTCTCTGCAGGATTTTCAACACTGGCCTCACTTTCTTTTTCTTCTGGAACACCTCCACAATCTTTCTCATCTTTTGACTCATCTGCAGGGACTTCATGGATACCATTGTCAATATTCTCCTGGAATAAAGATAACGAAATGCGGGCAAAGGTAAATGACATCGGTTTCAACCAGAAAAAGTGAATGAGTTTGTCACGACGATATTGATTCCATAATAACTTTTAATTCTGTGTGGAGCATTAAGTTCATCACGTCAGCTTAAACTTATTTTCCTGTCTAGAATATTGGTAAAGTGTTTTGATATCACACAAATAATTTAATAGTTTTGCACAATATTGGTAACCTATTGATTTTCAACACATTTGACACAAATTCTATGTCAATGTCACCGCCAGTGTTCAAAGCTAAGTGACCGCCGTAATTTAGTGACCAAATTTCTTCTCAAAGAGAAATACTACATTTTTGCACGAAAAGAAAACATTCATACCTCGTGATGGTTCAATGTTTGGGCTTTCTGTTGTTGTTTCTTCTTTTTCTTTTGTTTCTTGGACAATCTGAAAAATAGTTTTGAAACCTCAATTCAACTTTACAGACAATTTTTTGGGCTAAATTTATGAAAATTATTTCCATAATATTACACATGGACATTTTGAACACCAGAATAATTTTAAATACTTAACGGAGACCAAAAGTAAACGAATTGCACATACTTCGTCTTCGGTATATCGTCCTCCAATTCCACATTGTCATCACTATCTGTAATCTTCATAGTGTCTTCTTCTAACAACAGATCTTGCTCATCAAGAGACAGATTGTCCAATTCTTCTTCCAGTTCTTCTTCCTCTTCTGCCTGGAGTTCTGCCATCACAATCGCAACGCGTTCTTTGTGCTTCTTGGATTTTTCATGATTTGCAAAACTGAAAATTTAGCAAGTGAAGACGTGCAAAATTCAGAATATAACGAATTCTTCAATACGGAAAATGAAAATTATGAACCCGAAAACAAGCCAATTATGATTTCCCTGAAAAACATTTAAATGTACGGCAGTTACAAAAGGCAACCTTAGTACATTTGTACTTAAGCTTTGTCTGTTTTGAAGGACTTGTTACAGGCAACGCAATATAGATCATCTATTACGTCCTCTTCCACCTCACTATCCTCCGCTCCCTCCTCGTTTCCTAAAACGTATTCAATGCCATTGTACAACAAGGAATATCAGTACAAGAAAGCAAACTACGTTCAGTGGAACATTCCAGGAATAGTCTGATAGTGGGGACAAGGGGACCTATTTCTGGCCGTTTTTCTCCATACAAAAATAAATTTAACCTCAAAAGTGGAGACAAACACTCCGACAGTGTGACGATGTTCCTTCTAGAATTTTCAGAAGACGCTTAGGAAAGTCAATATCTGTAAATAGTATCATACTCCAGAAGCATAGGCTTTTTTTTATCCAGCATCGATGTCTGTTGCACTCGGGACGAAGACATTTGAAATAATTGCTCACTTTACCATCAACATATCTGGACGGTTTTTCCTCTCCAAACTGTTCCGCATAGGCTGCCTCCAAGCCTTCCAGGTCGTTTTCAAACTGAGACATTGCAGACCAACCCGTTTCTTTGTAATTCTCCATTTTCCTACGAAAGCAACTAAGTTTACTCAACACTGTAAAACTAAAATTTATCTATTGTTGAATATCCTTATTTGTAACCAATGAGGTTTGCTCACGCCGTACGAAAGCTACATTGCTGTCAGTAGGATCTTAATTATTATCGGAATCTTTTTTCTCGAGTTATATTTTGGGTTTCAGATTCCCTTTGGTTCACCGTGGATGGACCTTAGAATCATCGCTATGCATACTTGCGTCTCTCTTCTCGATCTCTTGCTTGTCTCTCCTTTGCTAATTTTGCTACCTGTTCTGCTCTTTCTTCTAATAATTTCTGTGAAATGAAGCAATTCTTTTGAATGAAATAGTACAAGACTTCATCATGGGTATCAAATAGGAATTGATGCTTACCGAAAGACGACAATGTAAAAAGGAGCAGTTTGAACCAGGGGATACGTACTCGATTTGAAGTTCGTGAAATACATAACTTATTAACAAGCAGCACTAACCTTGTGGTTTATAACTCGTTTATCTCGTTTTCTTGCATACGCAACCAAAGCCTGCAACGATACAGGTGCACGTTTAGTATTTCCTACATTTCGTCTGATGAAATTACACTTCAATTGTTCAAAAATTCAATTATTTTAAAGAGAAGATTTACGTACTCTGACTTGTTCGTTCCTTTCTTTCCTCGCTTTCTCTCGTAGTTTTTTATTGTCCTGTTCCATTAGTCTTCTGACCTGTCTATTCGGTGCTTCTCTCGTGTCATATTTTTCAACCCAGACGTATGATTTTGCGGTACAGTAGCTGCTCCAATACGAGTAAAATGGATGAACAACCTGAGGATGTGAAGGACGCGATACAAAGTTAAAACTGCTCGCACAGCTTTGCACAGACAGCAACACCATACGTTAATATCTGAAATCGTCACTTTTCCACAACATACTTACTGCAGCTTTTTCGCCGTAAACTGAGGTCTTTTCCAAATCTTTATTCCTTATCAAAATCTTGAAAGTAGATTTGGTTATTTTTTACCTCATCATAATCGCTGTCAGATCTCCCAAATCCTGGTGCCTTCCAGTCTTTATCATCTAAATATTCGTAATCCTCAGCAGCTATCGTTTCAAATACTCCTCTATACACTGAGTAGAATCCCTAAAGATAAGAATTTTTTTTACCTGTTTAACATGATTTCAGTTTGTTATGTACAGGCAATTCTGGAACAAAGTAACAACAGACGAAAAGAAGTTAGTTTAACATTAGAATTCGATATTTATATTGATGTAAATTCCAAGATACCATTTTCAGTATCTTACCTCTTCACTGTCATCAAAGCCCGAGTAGCAGGTGGAATTGAAGTACTGGTAGACATCTAGACTGTCGTCTTTAAATTCGTCACCGTGTCCAAGGCCTGATGAGTGTGAAAAATTCATAAAGTAGTTGAACCTTAAAAAGTCCTCGGACTTTTCCAATATTGACTCAAAATTTCCGTTTTGGAAAATTTCGAAGTCCCCTGACTAGAAAACCTAGTTTCACTTTTTCACGTTTTCTGGTATCGGTGGGTACTCTGACCAGAAACCTAGTTTCACTTTTTCACGTTTTCTGGTGTCGGTGGGTACTCTGACCAGAAACCTAGTTTCACTTTTTCACGTTTTCTGGTGTCGGTGGGTACTCTGTTAGAAGTCTCCGCCCAATTCAGTGTATATTTACAATTGCGATAATGATTTTACCTCCGCGTAGAATTGCCTCTCGATGCTTGTCATACCACGCCCTTTCTTGTGGATCGATCAACACTTCGTACGCCTGTTGTATTAGGTGAAAATGTCGGGTAACCTCTTCGGTATTTTCAGGATTTTTGTCTGCAAAAGTAAATATCTTGTACTTCTATTGCCACTCAATCATCAACTGCTTGATTTGAAATTTTCACTCTCCAATTTATCATACAACATATTCCTACAACAAATAGATGTATTTCACAATATCAACGTAAAAATGTCAGTAACAAATGCGTACCGTTTTGTTATTAACATTTTACTTTTACTGTAAGTGTTTTATTTTTCCTGTCTAGTAAAATGAACATCTGAATCCCTTATTTTCCCTGTGCCGTGGCAACCATGTTAAAGCAATAATTACGGTCTGTGGTCTACAAACTCAATATAAAGTACAGTGTAACGTTTCAAGTCGAATAATTTACCTGGATGCCACTTCAGTGCAAGTTTCCTGTATGATTTCTTTATTTCTTCGTCTGACGCATCTCGTGAGACCTCCAGAACTTCGTAATGGCATTTCATGATTTCGAAATCACATGTACAAGTTCTATTTAATATAGTATCTTCATTTTTCAGGTAACTAAATGCGTTACGTATAGTTAAGTGACTATTTTCTACATTTTCCTCCTACATGTACCTTATTATTCTGTCCCACAAGAGATAAAACAAAATAACGTAAAAATATAACGTGGACTTCCTGCAAATTGGTCCTTCTTTTAGGAGTAGCGGGAAGCCTAGTGCGCATTACCTACTCATCGGATTCATAAAGCTTATGGGATGACCAGTTAAATGCAACTGATAGATACTCTTTTCTTTATACTTTCCACGTTTTCCAACAAATAAAATAATTAATTCTACTAGTTTATAATTTAAATATATTTCGACATTTTTGGGTCAAGCAGTTTGGTCAAGATCTGAAAAAGTGTGGAAAATTGTAGTTCGGCAGGTGCAGCACTGATCGGCACCAGGGTAAAGGTATAATGTATATTTTAACTTCTAACATTAACTAAAATGCGCAAAAATACTCTTTATTGATTATTTACTTTGGAATTTCAATATAACAATGAATTAGGAAATCTTTGTATGGTTGGGGAAAGAATAGAACGAGTATAGTGATCATTTTTAGAGATTATTACAAAAAAATTGAATTATTCACACACATACATTTTTAGCTAGTATTTCAAATAAAAATGGGTTGCAGATCCTTACTTAAACGTGTGAGGTAGCCAGTGTTGCACATCACCATCTGACCGTAATACGACATAAAATTGGTCTGATATTCTGTGGATGTGGTGTAACGATCGCTCCAGATCTCATCACTCAATCAGTGCATGCAAAAAAGAAATATTATTGAGCCCTAAAAACTACTTGTTCTTATGAATCTTGTAGGGTTTCGGCATTTGTCCCGAAGATTTGCCCTGCACTGTGTTTAGGTTTGAGCCAGGCACCTGTCTAATTAGATCTACATTAGTCACGTGATATTTGCAAGATGGTCCTGTCGGAAAAAAGTAAGGAGTGTTTTCCGTAATTTATTAAGGATCATGATGTCGCAGCAAGATCGCAATCCAACTCAGGTAAGAACAGTTATTTGTGATCATTGTAGATTTGTGAAACAAGAAGTATTCTGTGTATTTTTCTCAAAATTGCTCAGTATTTCGGTGGGCCATTGGCGGCCATGTTGAATTGTATCTCTCAGGCAACTTTGATACATCCAAATAATACACGCCCAATAGAACCTAACCAGTGCCTATCACCAAAATAAAGGACTTGGATTGGTATAAACAGAAGCAATAGTTCATGATTAGAATGTCTTTCTGTAATTAGTCTCTTGAAACTTGCAAATTTGTGCATAACATCATTTGGGCTGGGCCTGGCGTCCGATATGGTAAACATGTAAAATGCTAAAAGGCATGTAAACATGACTAATACATTTCTAGCATGTCTCATCATTTTAGTCTAGATCTCAATTTTCAAAAGCGAATGGAATTGCAAATCAATGTACCCAAGTAAATGAAATACTGTTATTTCGATCGACCTATTACAAACTGACTTGTTTCAGGAAAGTGCCGATCCCGGTGGACTTTTTAAAGATTCAAGTTTAGTGAAATTGGGTTCAACAGTAACTAGAACGTTATATTTTGCACCAAATCTTTGGCCGACTTATTGCCCAGATGGGAGACTTCACATTCTTGAAAATCTAACGGCTTATCACACCAGAAGAGCACGAATAAATTGTAAGGTCAAAACGATCCTTTAATTAGTGTTTTGGTAACAGTGTGTCCTTGCACAAGATTATGGCAGATACGGTCATTGCTGTGCAGTGTCGTCCATAGTCAGTTGTTTGCATTTCTTGTTTTGGAGATGAACGTCATTGGGTGAGAGATCGAGATGATTGGTGAACAGAAGTTTAACTTTGAGACAAAATGTGTAACGTTGACCGTTCGGTTGGTTATTGTTTTCCATTGTTTTGAAAGTCTCTCATGTCACAGTTTGTGCACTAGCATAATTTAAATAATATATTCTCTGTGAAGACTTGTGCCATTTCTCATAACCCAATCGGAGGTAGCTCAGCGATATGTTTACCTTTCCCTTTCCAAAGATGTAAAATAAAAGGCATTGATATTTTTTGCAGACAATCGTGTTATAGTGTTTGGTTTACACACACTAAAAAGAAAAAGTTCATTTAAGAACTCGCGTAGTTCAACTACCGGTGGCACCACGGTTAATGTCACAAATTGAAGTTTGTGATTTGTCCTTTAATTTGTCGGCTTCACAATAATAGTTGTATGTCATCCAAAGAAGGAAAAAAAAAACTAGCAAGATAAGCGCGTCATGACTTTGACTTAATTTGTTTATTTGATTTCATGTGGTGATGTACCGTACCAGTATAGTTGCTTTTGTACTTGGCAATAACTGACAAACAGTATGTGTGATTTGGGAGGGTCGCAAAGAACAATCGCGTAAGTGGAACAAACTCCCTTCTAAATAATGGCCAAAGCATGGGTTGTTTTACTGTCATCAAATTGAAAAATTTAATGGCCGCAGTTTACGCAACTAAATTGAAAAAAAGGAGCAATTCTTTCGATTTGTGTAAATGCATTAATCTTGACTGACACATATGATGCTAAATTAATTTCATTGTTAATAATAACTTGTTGAACGTTTTCGAGTTATATTTAAAGAACTTTAGAAAAGTCAATGACATGATTGCGAAAACCAGATTTGACTTTATTGATCTGTTTGGACGAGTTGGTGTCAATGTATTGCAGATGATCTGTGCAGTATTTTATTTTTGTCATACTGTCTTCTTTGCTACAGTTTAGCACAACTGTTGTTTGTGCAACTGTGATGGAAATTGGAGCTGTTTTATGGGAGATTTTTTGATGCCTTAAATTAAATGACGTCTAATTTAGATAAAAAAATTAAAAGCAAACAAGAAAGTCCTCCTGCGTGAACGCAAGAGGCATACCGACCACCGCGTGGCAAGTGCTCGCTTGTGTTGTCCTATCCCAGGGGAGGGCATACCCGGGCTGAGTACCCCCCTGGCTGAGAACCCCCCAGCTGTGGGACTGAGTACCCCCGCCCCCCCCGGCTGTGGGCCTGTGTACCACCACCCCCTGCCAGACCCTCACAGACCACCCTGGCTATGTGTATGATCTGAGTAACCCCCCCCCCTTCCCGTGGACGGACACATACCTGTGAAAACATGACCTTCCCTCATACTACGTATGTGGTCGGTAATAATTGGTGGCTCGTCAGAGTCACCATAGTGGTTGGTTTTGGGTTTTTGCCTCAAAATTTTGGGCCCATGGTGGGGACCTATGAATGCCTTTTGCCATTCTGTGTATGTAGATTGGGTGGTGAATCTATGTGGAGGTGGTGGGGATGCCTTGACACGACATGTTGTAATTGAACTTGTTTGACCTTTTTGCACTGAGAAGTGGTAGGGACCAAAAAACCTAGTTTTCACCTGCCCCTGTACCCTCACACCCCTCCTGCCCTTGCACCCCTTGACACAAGGGCAGGAGGGTGCAAGGGATACAGGGTGGGAGGGCACAAGGGTAGGAGGGCACAAGGGGTGTGAGGGTGTAGGGGCACAAGGGGTGGGAGGGTGTGAGGGCAACCTTGCACCCTTTCACCTGTTCACCCTCAAGCCGTTGCACCCCTCACGCCCAACGAGCCACCTGCCTAATATTTATGATTGTAAATGACGGATCTGTCAAAGTCTAGCTAGGTGGTCACATAACGGTTTTTTTCAGGTTGTCATTTCAAAAACCAACCCGATCTATTGCCTGGATAGGAAATCAAAGGGAAATTTAGCAATTCCAGCAGACGTAAAGCCGCATTAGTCTCTTCCATTCGAAAGTGCAAAAATATCCCCTTGTGTGTTTGGAAAAGAAAGTTTAAAATCATGACTTGGTCCTTGGCCCAAGGCTTGGGTTACAAGCGATGAAATAAGAATTTGATATTGTATTGCTGACGTGCATGGTTTTGTTACTATTCCAACAGGTGGACAACTCTAGAATCAGGTGTTTCTTTTATTTGTAAAAAATTGAATTTAGTAAAGAGTAGCATGTCCAGTAGAGTTAGATTACTAGGAGGAATCCTTTCAGCAAAGCGAAAACATTTATTTTTTGCTGAAAGGATGTTATTTAACATGGGTTAGTCTGCTGTGATCGACCCAATTTCGTTCATCCATGTTTCCTCGAAATTCATCTTTGAGGACATTGGTTTCCTTAACAGAAAAAAATGTACCAATACTGGTTGAGGCTTATAGCGATAGGATGGGTTTGAGACCCTAATTTTTATAGCAGAAAGGAAAATGAGTCGTAGCAGCGTAGCAACATGCAGAGCTGAACAAATTCACCTCGAATTGTCCATTCGGATGAGTAATGCTAAATTTACATGTAACTTACCCAGTTGCAAACCAATTTGCCGAGGTTAGATTTGCAACATAGCGAAAATTCAAATTCAGGTGGCAATATGTTTCTGTATCACAGATAATAAAAAAGAAACTTGACCATGCAGCAAGCAGAAAATCAACCTATCCTTATACCAATACGGGTGAGTCGAGTGTTAAAATATTGACTGTTACATGTAATAAGTGAAAGTATTTTCTTTTTCCTGTGCACTTTATGTCAATGTAGTTGTACTTCCGTATGAACTGCAGTACTGATGTTTCCCGCTCTTCAGTGAGACTAATGAACAGGGTTTCATCCTGCAGTGGGACCCTGACAATACTGGCTGATAATGCCCAGCTGTTTTGTCCTTCGTAGGCTGCAGTTAACAGACTGTAAAACACTACTTTGTGCATAGTGCATAGACTATTGAGTGGGCCATACCATTGTACCACAGAGTGTAAAAATGATTGAACATCGGCTCTCAGAAAGGAAATTTGTTAGGTGGTGCTCATTATAATTAAACTTTTTGTCAATGCTATCAATCCTTTTGGTGCAGCAAAGAAATCTGCTTGTAAGCTAACGGACCAGTGGTAGGACCTACTCTGTGCAACCAAATCCAACCATTTCCCGTGAATTCTGTTTCTCGCATTCATCGAGGTCCCAAAAAATGTTCTTTTCATGGAAGAGCTGAAAAGTAAAGCAAAACATTTTAGAATACAAGTGAACCGATCAAATTTGCAAATGAAGTCAGTCAACTCTGTAATGATTTAACTTGACCTCGAAAAAGAAGACGTTAAGTGTTGGTAAGCTGTCGAACTTCACTGCTGGCACAGCGGTAAACAATATGGATCTGCTACCCATTTGTATAGAGCCAGGAAAACTCGTTACACAACATATAGAAGCCGTGGCAAGTTAGATGTGAATGAATCGATTTGACCATAGAAAGTAATGACGTGATTAACATGTATAACCGTAGGAACAGGGTTATTAAGACAAGAGAAGCCATTTACCCAGAACATAATTTAATGGTACAAGATAAATTAGTCATGTCTTTGTTTTCGCAATAAAAATGCGTCTCTTACCATTGGACAATCGTATTTCTCTCCATATTTTGTACTTTATTGGCCGTTGTGGCACGTTCACACTGCACGGAACCGGGACAGGGACCGGGACTGGGACCGAGGTGTAATGTTCACATTGCACAGGGACTGGGACTGCAAACAAGACCCGGAAATATTATGCATGCAACTGAAATTCATTACAAAGTACCACTGGGAAATATTTCAGGTCCTGAAAAACGGGTTGGAAATCCATTGACAAAATTTCCTGTTGCTGTCCTTGTCTTGGTGCAGTATGAACAGTTCTCCATAATATATAGTAAACCATTGTCCCCGGTACCGGTCCAGTGCAGTGTGAACGTACCATTATTGCGAAGGCGTTCCGATGCTGTGTGACAAATTGATTGTGTCTGCTATTTTCATTGTCGACTGAAAATCAAGTTGGGTGTTTTAAAAAGTGTGTGGTCACGAGTTTGAACAAATTTCTTAGTTTTGCCGACGCGTATCTCTTTTTTTACCCCATGCTATTCACGGTAATTTATGGTAATTTAGGGTTTATCATTTTGTGCAGTCGGTAAAGCGCAACCATTGAACCAAAGACCCGGTCTTTGGCAGCTCTATTGTGACATTAGGACAAAAGTGGGCTAATCATTTTCTGCAATGAGTTAATGTGCAACTGCTGCTGACCAACCAACTCTTTTGAGTAATTTGTGTGGTACATGATAGACCTTGTAAATCAGCAAGTGTATGTTTTGGATTTATCATTGATTAGTGATTAGATTATCATTATGAATATATGCATTCAAAAGAAATTTCATTCACATCAATATTGAGCCTTTAATTTGTAACATCCGCAGGAAACGTGACATTTTATATTGAAACGTAAACTTAGTTAAAAATCTAATCGGCATTTGGAAGTTTCGGAATGAAGCTGATTATGAACTAATTTTAGAAAATTAGAAATATTCAGGGGCAAAAGCCCCCATGAATGTTACAGAATTAGTCTTGGATTGTTAATCACATGGTCACACGACCAAATGCAGCCTGCCCGCTGGCTTAAGTTGTGAGTGAGCATTTGTGACTAACAAGATAGGGGTATCCAGTATTCATTTTTTAAAATAATTTAAAACAAGAAAGTCCTCCTGCGTGAACGCAAGAGGCATACCGCCCGCTGCATAGCCGACCTATCAAAAGATTTCTG
>JBCAUG010331059.1:0-17161 GCA_038406175.1 Haplosyllis leylae | reverse complement strand
TTCTACATATAACACATAAATAAAATCAGACATGATTAAGACAGAAAGTCACTATTTGACCCACTCACAAGGAAATTTAAGACCATTACCAATGCTGAAACAACAAAAATAATTCAGAAGGTGCAGACAAATTCTTGCAAGTGGGACCCAGTACCGACTGAACTACTCAAAGAGGACTCAGACCATTACTGAAAAAAACCCACTCTAGACAACATAAAGACAAACATCTCTTTGTGTGTCCCAAAATCTTGATGCCAAGTATCAATCAGCTTACAAAAATGGTTATAGTTGTGAAACTGCACTACTTTTTCTTATGAATACAATTTTAAATAGAAATGGTTTGAATCTTACTTATCTAATAGAAAGATGAAGGTTTCTGTGAATAACATTTACAGGTCTGTTCTGGTTAATTTGAATATGGTTAATTCAAAGTTTCACTTAATTCAAACTATTTTCAAAATCTTTGTTGAAGTCCCTATCTTATCAATGTTAAAATATACTGTTAATACAAAGATGGTTAGTTCAAAGTTCCATAGATTGAAGGCATTTTAAGGACTAACCTAGTTCAAAGCCACAGTAAATCAAAGTTTTAGACCCTTTAATTCGAAGTTTGGTGTGATTGGAACAAATTTGAATATTTTGAGTTAGATCTTAACTTGTTAATCAAAGCCACTGTACAAACAATGCCTTATTGATGTTTGTTTTGTCATTCTTTTGACTCTTTCAACACAGATTCAATTGTTAAGTGTCAATGAATGCTTGTTATTTTGAATCTTTTGACAAATAAAAGCCAATTTTAAGGGTATCTATTTCTTTCTTTCTTTCTTTGTTCAATGCTACTGACCCTTGTCAGTCACAGGTCCCTTGCCTTGCCCAATACACTGTACTATGTACAGTCTGTTGACTGAGATAAGCTGTTCATTGAAAGGCTTTCCCAGTACATAGCCCTGGGAAGGCTTTGTCCTTGGTCCCTCCATGATACTAACCTTACTGGTGGACTACTGTGGTCCACTTGGTCACTACAAGTGGTGGCAATTGGTTCTGAAGGCCTGTAATTTGCTTCTGAAGAACCTCAATTTCTTTCTGCTTCTTGTCTATCTGAGATGGTGACAAAACCTCATGCTCTATTTGCCACTAGAGTTTTTTGATTTTTTTTGCAATTTACCACCTTGCTTGTTAACATCCATGGTTAAAGTGACAAGTTTTCCCAAGGGTGAGATATTGGTGCCAGCCTGCCTTTGATGTGGTTCCTAATTGGGTCATATCAAGCATCCAGGGAAAATATATTTCGATCTTTTCAACAATATGCAGTAGCCACATCAAAGCAGATTGGGAGATATATCTATAATATTGAGCTCCAAATACAGCATTATGGGAAGGGACTCTCCAGGGAAATCTCCAACAACTCAAAGCAGTAAGGGTCATCATACAGCAAGACATAGTGGCCAAAGAGATAGAACTGACATGGAAGAAAGCAAGGGCAAGGGTGGCCAGAGGGGGCAGGCACTAGGAGGGTATCACAGGGGACCTTAAGGGCTTAGCCTTCCAAAGGCTACATACTGGGTAAGCCATTCAATTAACCACTTAAGTTGGGCAATAGATTATAATGTAAACCTGCAGTGTGTTGGCCAAGGCAAGGGACCACTGGCATACAAGGGTTATGTAGCATTGAACAAACAAGCTATGATACCATTAAAATTGGCTTTTATTTGTTGAAGAGTTGAATTATCAAGCATTTGTTAACACTAAACAATTGAATCTGTGTCAAAAGATTTGAAAGAATGACAAAACAAACATCAATAAGGCACTGTTTGTACAGTGGCTTCATTTTCTAATTCAAAGGAGATCTCAAACTTTAAATCAAACTCAATTCTAAATCAAAGACTTCATTCAAAGTAGCCTGTAATTTGAAGTTTCTTGCAAAATTTGAATTACAGGTCATAGTTTAGTTAGAATTTCCACTTAATTCGACCAGTATTCAAGTGGTAGGGAATCAAACTGAAAACATACCTATTTGGGTTAGCATTTGATGCAAAAGAATTTATTTGCTACTAATGTTGTAATTAAAGGGTGTACGTTTGCCTATAAACTGCATTTGATGTTGTTATATTGTTATACACAAATCCCAGAAGTTTTTGTTCCCAAAGACTATATTTTGTTTATCCATCTTTCTCGCGCACGACCGTCGGATTTTGAAGAAGATCAAAAAGTATTAGTCTGGATTACTGGCTTGCAGGTGGAACTTTTAGAAGTGACATTATGTTCATTACCCCAGTAAATCAGACAAGGCCAGAGGTTAAATTTCAAACCAACCCCGAGAACTAATAATTGTGCGAATTTGAGCAGAATATGGCAAATAACGGGGTGACAGCGATGAGGCAGATGATGCAGTTTATTACAAAGGGCCAGGGATTCGATAAATGTCTTCAAGCGGTAATGGCACAAGGTTCTTAACACCGGTTGGAGCTGATTCTGTCCCTGATCTAGAATCTAGATCTATTTTAAGTATTGATTTGATGTAAATAAATAAGACTTTCATTCAGCTTCCAACTGCACCAAGTGTAGATGTGTGTGCAACTGCTTTGTCAAAGAACATGGTGGCATTGTCTCGAAATTTTACAGTCTTGTTTTAGTTTTCTCAGAGCACTGCCAGTGGTAACTAGCGTATTCATGATTCCCCGCAGGGGTGGATGTACCAAGATATGATTTTGCTCAAATGTTTAAAAAACGAGAAAAAAGAGCATAAAATCGAGAAAAATTTGGTCCACAGGTGCCCCCGCCCCTAGGTCCCAGATCCACCAATGGTCGCCCTCTCAGGAAATGCTGTCGCCCAGTATGTAGCACTTTTCATTTGGTAGCCATGTTTGTGTTTGTTGTAGGTGCGGGTTGTGTCAGGAGGTGCAGGGAGCTGTGTCTGTGAGATGACGGTCGGCTATGTTTGTTGTAGGTGCGGGTTGTGTCAGGAGGTGCAGGGAGTTGTGTCTGTGAGATGACGGTCGGTGAGGAGCACCAGAACCGCGGAGGAGCGCTACACGGAGGGATGACAGCCACCCTCGTAGACTCGCTCTCCACCCTCGCGCTCATGTCTGCCGGAGCGCCACCTGGTGTCAGCGTCGACCTCAACGTCTCGTAAGTACTCGCTTTAACAGATTTGGCGGATGCATTTCCGAAGGACGCATTTTTAACGACCACGTACGCAAAGTGACGGAAGGTAGTGTTTTCACAGGTGTTTGGCTGGAGGGGGGAGGGGGGTAGGTACCTGTGCCACCCCCTGCCCTGCCCAACTCTGGCCAGATGACCGCCCCCCGCCAACAGAAGGACCAGGTAGGAAGGACCAGTCAGTAGGGACGGGAGACCGTAGTCAGTTTGCCTCGAAGGACTTCATTGGGTAAAAATGGCAAATAAAAAGAAAGTCCTCCAGAGGCATACTGCCCGCCGCGTAGCAAGTGCTCGCTGTGCTGTCCTATCCCGGGGGAAGGGGGAGTATTCAGCTAGGTACCTGGGCTGAGTACCCCCCCCCCCCCAGCTGCAGGACTGAGTACTCCCCCCCCCCAGCTGTGAGACTGAGTACCCCCTGGCTGTGGGACTGAGTACCCCACCCCCCTGGGTGTGGGCCTGAGTAACCCCCCCCCCGGGCCAGACCCCCACAGACCCCCTGGCTATGTGTATTATCTGAGTACCCCCTCCTGTGGACTGACTAACAGACTGAAAATATTACCTTCCCGTAGTACTACGTACGCGTACGGTAAAAAATTAAACTACACTGTTTACCCGATTTCCATCCTGGCAAAATCGAAAGTTTACAGGTCATGTCCCATGTACCAGATCGTGACGTCATACACGTTGCCATGTGACGTCACCAACTTTTGTCTATGGAAATTTGGTTTCGTGTTGATCCCGTAGGACCTCTTTGTCGCTCGATTTAGAGACAGACAAATATTCATTTTGACCCCTTTTGGATTTTGCATGAAAGCCGCCTTTAAGCCTTGTTTACAGGTAACGTTTGCGTTTCTGTTTTCCTTTGATCTTTGCCGTCCAGTTCTTGAAAATACAAACGTCAAGTGTGAACACCGTCACTTGTTGCCACAGGACCCATTCATGACTTTTGACGCAGACGTTACGTGTAAACAAGGCTTTTACCCTTTGAATCGTGTTTATTTCACTGAAAGGTTGTAGTAGCTGATGTCGCCGTCGTGCCTCAGTCGCATACATTATACAATGTAAGTTCATTCCTCAGAAAGGTCGAATTGCTCAAAATATGAAGGTGGTTCCTCCTTCGTAGGATGACTTAAGGTGGGTGAGGACATAGTGATAGAATCCAGGTTGTTTTTACAGGTTTATGAGAGGAGTTAAGGTGGGTGAGGATATAGTGATAGAATCCAGTTTGCTGAAGCAGGGTAAATCCTTGGCATTCCTCATGGTGGATATAAAACGGAAGGAAGACGATAAACTGATCGCGCAGGGGCGCCACACCAAACACATAGGAACATAAATCTAGACTTCTATCACAAATACAACAGACTAGTGGTACATCTAGAATATCTACGAGGTGGACGAACCAACCCGATTTTTTCGCCCAAATTGCCTAAACAAATCAGATGAAATTTAACATAATTGGACCCGTGGAATGGGGCCAACTTAAATCCGCCAACACAGAGTAGACTGGTGATGATCGACGACAAGCAAAACACCAAACACCTCGTCTGCTCTTACAGCGAGTTCGGTAACAATAAGTGGATGGCGAAACGGCATTTATGGTAACGTCAAAACATTCGGATTCAATTGACAACTGGTTGTAATGTAATCACGCGGTTTAAGCTGGGACCAGGTGTAAAGTGATTTCACAGTATAAAACATTTGAAGGTAACAATAAATATGAGGAAAAGTGTTCGTTTGTAATGTGGATGACACAGAAATCAGTGCTCATGTATAGTGCTGCCACCTATTGTTGAATCTATTGTTAGCGACGTCGTCGGTGTCATCGAGTTAGTAAATTTCGGGCACGCTGCGCGTGGCTGTTGAAGTAGCTGGCTTCTCTGTATCCGCAAAACTAGTGCGTTACACTGGTACAAATTGCAATGCGTTGACTAGTTTGTCAAGGGGCATCAATAGGGTCGCGTAGTTCATCTATTATTATCATACATGTGTAATTTATTGTTGCTAATTCGTTGATGTATCTGTATTTGCTATAAAATAAATGACGATCACAAAATTACACGCCAAGTTTGTTGACAGATTCGGGATCCGATAGATTTCTGACATCAAACATTTTTAGTCGCGCCGTTTTATCTTTTCAAACAGTGAAGTCAATCAAAAATGTTTTTTTTTTCTTTCAAAAATAATCTCTATCCGTTACAGCCAGGTGCTGGTAGTAACTGAAGTCGTAACACCTTGGTCGCAGTGAACTCACCGATTTTCTTTCCGAGTCCAAGGAGTCTTCTGAAAAACATGGTTTGTATAGTAATATGCAAAAGTGGCTGCACTGGTCAAAGTCAGATAAATCGTCAGATAAAAATGGGTATCCAGGCCATCTTCTTTCAAGTGATTTCATCAGATAATATGCAAAAAAAAACAACCCATGTTTATGATATTTCAGTTTCTTTGTTGTTGTTGGGCAAAAACCCCTGTATCATCCAATAGATACCTCTATGATTTACCAAAAATGATCAAGTCATAATATAATCTGCATTTGAATCTGATCAGTGTGCCACATTCAACATACTATCAGATCGGACAGTTTTATCTGAAAGAAAATCGGTCAGTTCAGTGTGACCAGGGCGTAAGCGGGACCCTGTGTAGTTCGTAAATACATGAAGCAAACCTCCTGAAAGTGATTTAAGAAGTAAGTTACTTGAGAGTGAAAGAGCGGACGATATGACCTGACCTGGTACTCAAAAAGTGCTCCGTGAAGTTTCACGGACTAAGTGTTTTGGTCGATGTCGTCAAAGTAAATTGAAAGAAAAAACCTAAGTTTTATTATTTACCCAGAAAAGTGAAGCACCGTATGACCGAAACAAACTATAAATATCAGTTTTCAAAAAATCCACCGCACCATTTTTCATCATTGGAAATCGATATTAATTGTATTGAGAGATCAGGGTATCTGGTATCAGAGTGATCTCTTCTATTGTGCGTGGACTGATCCATATTGGATTCGATGACGACAATTTGTCCTCAAGTGATTTTATTGAATTAGGTACTTTATTGTGAGTGGGTATGTTTTTCAGGTTTGAATGGGTATGCATTGTACGGGTATGGTTTGAAATGATTAGCTGTTATAATGATGTATCATGTTTGTGGTACTTATAGGTGTACATTGGAAGGACCTCAAAAAGGCTTTTACCTTTAGATTATTGGATGTGTTCATAAAGGCTGTAATAACCAATTATTTCCAATAAGTCTCAGTGACGTAAATGTTGATGTTTAGACTGGTTGCCATAAATTGATACAATATTTCAGACTAAAATTATGGCTGTCACAATAAATCCGAGTTCAATGATCTGTGCGTTATTGCCGCCCGGTTATATTTTCAGTTTTGTTTTTCAATTCACACCCGGGGGGTGTACCCTAGCCAGGACAAGGTACCCCCCCCCACCCTGCCCCCCCCCCCAGCCAGGACCAGGAAAAGGTAGCTCCTGCTCCCACCCCCTAGCCAGGACTAGGGCAGGGTACCTTCTGGCCCCCACCCCACCCTGCCCCTCTCCCCCCCCCCGGCCAGGGCCGGGACAGGATACCCCCAGGCAGGAAATGCCATGCCACGGACAGGATACGGTGTGGGCGTACCTTGCCGAAGCAATTAATTAAGGGAAATTTAGTCAACTTCTTTTCTTAAGCAAAGTCAATGTCGAAGTAGGATGTCCTCATTGAGATAACATGTTCACATAAGATTGTGCAATGACCCGAAACCATGCTTTCCAAGTTGGCTACTTTTCCCTATATTCATTGAGTCGGGGGGTATGGATCCAGGATTAGGTCTGGGGACCCAGGTTTGAAGTGGTGGAAAATTGGCACCCGAGTGAAGCAAAGCTGTGCAAGTGGAACAAGTTGGGTTTTCTCTGTATCAAATGTGCACTCTCCAACATTCTAAAGACCCCTTTCCTCTTATTTCTGATAGTTAATTGACTCCAAAAATCGATGAAAATAATATATTGTACAATCAATTTGCGATATTTTTATATTGTTACCACACTACGAATAAAGTTCATAAAGTCTGTGTGATTTTGAGGAGATCAAAAAATACATTTTGGCTTTTACAATGGTTGTTTATGAGAAAATACTATTCGAAACATAAATAAATTAAAGAATACATTTGACCCAAAAAAATATTGCACAATTATATTTTATATTGAGGAGATCTGATCTGTTGGAATTGTGGGTGTCTGTTGGGTCTTTCCGTGTGTTTGTCTGTTCAGGATATAACTTTTGAACTGTTACCGCTATCATTTTAATACTATTTCAGGTTTTGTCGGGAGGTTTTTTAAACAAGACTTTGAAAGTTGTTCACGACCACGACGACAATGATGGACTTATCATCAGGATTGATGGAGTCGTCCCACACAACATCTCACTTTAAATCCTACTTATAATAGATCTACTCAGCAATTTAAATTGGGATGAGCAATGTGTTTTTGGATATTATGCCACAGATATATGTGTATATGTAAAAAATACCATAAAATTTTAGAAAAATTTAGACAAATGCCAAAGGTCAATTTTGAAGTACAAAAAGTTCATTCATACCCCAGTGTTGCCGACACCCCAATTTTTAACATTGAGGCATTCGGGTTTTTCACAAACTTGGCAACGTTGGCATTATTGCCAACTTTGTATTCCTATACATATTTGCAGTTTTCACCTTTATGATCATCAATTGATATTAGTAAATATGAAATTAGAAATCAAGGGATATATGAGGATTATATTTCATGGATACAAATGTTATTGGGTGAGTTGATTTTTAATGGCAGAACTAAAACAAAGTTGGCAATGTTGTCCTTCTTTTATTGTGGAGAGTTTGTGAAAAACTCTAATACTGTAACCTTTCTGCATTTAAACACTGGTACACGGACACATAGAGGTGTGCAAAAATTTAAGTTCAATTCTTACACTTTCTGTCTTACACTTTCTGATATTTCTTGTTATTCACATGAGATTCACGTTTTCCCATGACTTTTAATTGTTTCAGGGACATCCCTTCTTGATCTATGCATAATTTTCTGGTTATAATCACTTAAATGTGTAAAATGAAAAAGCAGTAACTGTTACGCATAAAAATTTACCATTTTTGCAACTGTGTCGAAAAGACTGGGATTCCAAATGCACTTTGCATACGGCATGTAGATTTTGGAACGGTAATTTTAACCAATCTAGAGTAATATGAATCCCTATTCAGGTGGGAATTTCAAGGCTCAGAGAAGTAAAATTTTTAAGACATCTAAATGGGCACGGTGTTGGGTTGCCCCTTCTTGCCTCTTTCCAAAATGGTGTCGTAACCAAATTAATGCCCGGTATATCGGTGGAAATGGAAGCAGAAGTAAATCGCATGGGTGACCCCGTGTTCGCGAGGTAAGCACTGGCGGAATCAAGTGGGTGAAGCCAGTGGCGGATCTAACCGTCCCTAGCGGCCCCGGGTCCAATTTCTTTCATTTTCATGCAGTTCTCGGGAAATTTTGGCAAAATAATAGGTTGGCGCCCCCAACTTGGGGGTTGGCGACCCCCGTCTGGGAAATCCTGGATCCGCCACTGGGAGCGTTCCCACTCTCAGTCTAAATGTGTTCAATTTCATGCAGATTTCGGGGGAAATTGACCAAAATAACAGGTTGGCGCCCCCTTTGGGAAATCCTGGATCCGCCACTGGTATATAATGTTGAAGAAAAATCTCTCATATTTTCGCATCACGTAAAAGATTAATTAAACTAATGTTAAGTCCAACCTCTCTCGATTCCTTCAAAACTATTACATCTTGTTTCTTTACAGCAAGTTTGCCAATGCAATAGCAGATATTCATCATGCCACTCCGAAAGATACGGAACTGAAGGCGAGTGATGGAACAATTTGTAATTTGATATCAGTAGCAAAAAACGCCATCAAGTTACTCAGGGAACTTGAAGATACAGAAAAGGTCAAGAAGTAGGTGTTGCTTTCTTTTCAGCTAACGTGAAACAATCAATGAAAAAATATCATTTTGGTGCAATGAGTCATGTAAAATTCAATGTTTAAATTTCATATAATGATTTGTCAGACAACGGAGAGGTAGTGATGCGTATAACGAGTGTTAAGATCAGCTGTTATTTGTCTGACCATATGAATTTTTACCATATATCATCTGCGACACGACCTAAAATTTGACTGTAATTAATAAGCTTCGCCAGACCGAAGTGCATGACCCCTCATAGGCTTCAATGCATTTCGAAATTGTGAAGAAAAGTTTCATATGATTGTGATATTACATTTGTACAGGAAGGGTACACATTATAAGTCAATGGCGAAATCAGTTCATAAAGGCGAGATAGAGCTTTAATGCACTGAAAAAGGCACTTTGGTGATACGCATGACTAGCAATGATCGCTCTTTAGGCTGCCCAATCATTTTGCACGGATACTAATTCACAATGTTACTTTGTTTATTAACACCTCAATGCTTGGTCCAAAAAGGTCATTGGGTAACTGGGGGGCAATATTTGGTGACAATTGTAGTGTAATGTTCAGGACTTTAATTCAACCATGACCCTGGACCATGTACTGGACGTGGCTACACCATTGTGAATCAATAAAATCAAGTCATTTCTTCCATCCATAGTGAGCATCAAACCAAATTAGAATGACCATCCCGATCAAATCGACTGGTTACAAGATAAATACTTTTTATTGACTTGATGCTTTTCTTGAACGACAAACTTTCAGTTTAGCAAAATAATATGACCCAATGTCGACTGGGTTTTGGTTCAAATGAAATAATCTATATTTAATGATAAGTTTGGGTGCAACCAAGCAGGCTCAAGTCCGAAACAGTGGTAACGATCTAACCGGTCCTGTTTTTTTTTGAAAAAAATTTTTTAATACCGTATTTAACTGTTACAGATTTATTGCATATGGTGCAGACTTTGATGAAATGGAAAGAGAATTAGACCTTACATACTCGGAACTTGTAACTCTGAAGACACCAATAGGGATAGCGCACAATGATATCTGGCATTCTAACATACTGTACGACAAGGAAAAGGGTAAGCATTATGGGTGCATAAATTCTAATTCTGATTCAACAAATATGTATCGGAAATTAAAATTTTCTATTTTTGTAGACCTCATCACTTTGATAGATTACGAGATGACAGACATCAGTTTTCTGCCCTTCGATTTGGCCGCTTATCTTGCTTGTATTGTCGGTTTGTATCAAAATCTACTTTAAATTATTGCTACCCGGCCTCATTTTCCTGGTTATAATCTCAATTTTAGATGTACAAATTTACAGGACTCCTATCTAAAAGAGCGACACCAGAATTCAGTAAAGCCTTCATCAAAGTTTATCTCGAGTGTCTTGCTGAACTGGAAGGAAAATCTAAATCATCAGTTACAGACCGCGAAATTGAACAATATTTTGTCTGGACATGTAAATGTACACTGGTCAGTAGTTTTTCTTTCAAATTGATTTAAATAGACTCAATGTACAGACCAGTAAGTTCTTTTTTTTCAGAGTCGCCTAATTAGTAAAACAATGTCTCTCAGATCCAGAAGCTGGGTTTCAAGTTCTTCAAGTCATTTTCGGAGCTTTTCTGGAGTAAACGTTTAACTATCCATCCATACATGGACCAACATTGTCATATTTTACCCCAGAAGGATAAGAGATATCAAAGTGTTAAGGCCTGTTCACACCAAGCGAAAGCGAAAGAGAAAACTAAAATTTTCTCTGATGTTTGTGGTTTATTGTTTCATTTTTTTTTACTGTTCTTTGATCTTTTTCGCTTTCGCTCCCCACTTGTGTTTGGTGTAAATAGGCCCTTAACATTCAGAAATCCCTTATTTCTGGCACATAAACTTCTCAGAGCCCAAAAAGTTTCAGGTTAAAAAATGAGAAAAAAAAATGTCCTCAAAAGTTTCCAATACAGCACAAAAATGTCCGACAACAAAACTGTTACTTTTAAACATAACTACTTTTGCAAAAGTTGCCAATTCAACATCCTTTACGATCCAAGAGTCTCCTTTTAGTTCTTTCAGGAATCGAAATCATGTTCTAACTATCAAACTTACAAATGTCCATGAATGTTTGACAATATCAAGACTTGGTCCCTTTTATATTTATAAAAGATAATTCTATTTAAAGTCAATTTTCTGACCTTCCAACATTTAGTCGATCATTGCTTTTATCTAATTCAAATCACTTATTTGTCATTTAAGTTGTTTCTCTTATTTGGATCATGCTTCAACTTTTACGTTGGATACCACGTGCATGAAGAAGTACCTGAAATTGACTTTGCAGGGTGAGTAGCAATGTAAATTTGGAAGTTGAAATTGATTATGGAGATATGTCTTTGTGTGTGTCTTTATCTGATCAGTGTAATCCTTTTGTGTAGCATATTAAACTTTTGTTAATTTTTTGCAGACTGTGCATACTCATGTTCAACGAATACAAATCGCAAAAGGAAGAATTTAAGGACCTAAAGATTCCAAAATGAAACTTACGTTGTCTTTGAGCTTATCACAAACCTTGTGTGATGGACATTCTGTAACGCACTTTCGTGCAAAATTCTGGTTTTCCACATAAAAGTAAATAAATAACTACTGATAAACAAATTTAGTTATTGCAGTGCGTATAATATATTAATGTATTTTTGAAAATACCATATTGGAACCAAAGGAGAAATTATTTCGTGCTGATACGTCTGAAGCTAGTGATGGATGTGCGACTGACAATGCGACGATGTTTTGACCTAAATACCTAAACAATGTCCTTCATTCATTGAGAAAACATGAGAAAGTACCAAACGTAGACATGGGAAATATATTATGTTTATGAGGTAAATAAGGTCGCATACCTTCGGCCAGAAAAGTGCCACATAGATTATTTCAACTGATAATTTTGAGCATGACTTGCAAGTTGCATCGTTCAACTAAATGGATTTTTAAAGTACTGGAAATGATTAAATGAACCTGATGAAACTGTAAACGTGTTGATGTTGCGATGTTGCGATAAAAGGCAACATCGGCAGAACAGAAGGTCAGAAGATCGCACAGGTTAGTGTAAAATTATGTAAACTCTATCGTACAAGTATTTTGTACAAGCAAAAAAATTTATAGAGCTGTCCGAATTTGTTAGACAAGCGACAAACACGAGACAATACCGACAACAGCCCCTTGTCCCTATTCCACCTGTGGAGGTGAAGAGGAGTCATCCTTCCTGACAGGTCCTTCCTCTTCCTTCTGTGGATGGGGGAGGTCCATGATGTGAGGGGTGGGGAAAGGTCTGAGAGGGATCAGGTCCAAGGTACAGATCATCCTCCCCCTTCTGGAGCTGGGTTCAGGTCCATGGTCTGAAGGACAGGGGTTAGGTCCATGGTCATTGGGTGGGGGTCAGGTCCATGGTCCAGGGAGATCTGGTCCAAGGTGAACCAACTCCACCCCCTCCCTGCCTGAACAAAATGAGACACATTCTGGGGCTGGGGTCGGGTACATTGTCCGAAAGACGGGGGTCAGGTCCATGGTCCAGGGGTATCTGGTCCAAGGTGAACCCCCCTCCCCGAACAAAATGACAGACATCTGTGAAAACATTACCTTCCTTCGTGCTACGTACGTGGTCGGTAATAATTAATTCTAATGTAACGGGGTTCAGTTAGTACACACTGTCTTGTCTGTTGAACTGGGATTTCCAGTTTAAACCAGTTTATTGCATCAAATTTTATTTAGTCTGGGGATAGGTTGCATGTTGGATAGAGCTCCACTCTTTCCAACCTTTTGCATATCTTTAAATCTGCATTTGTTGGAGTCAATAAATTGCTTCTGTTGTTAAAAACCCCACTGGAATTAATTATTTTGCTTACTCTAATAAAGATCGTACTTGGCGACGATCGGTTCACCGCGGTCCTGCCACTGTGGGGCCGTTTTTGACCGACCGTCGCCAAGTACGATCGAAATAAATATAGTTACAAAAACGGCAATTTTTATTAGTCACTATGGCTGACGAGTACAAGCACATCGACATGGCGATAGACCGTGACAAGAGTGACGACGGGATCCTCCAGTTACTGCAAAAGATTCGACCTGATTGGAAGAAAGAGGATATCAGTTTTGAGGTATTGAAGCTTTTTTTGTAAACATAATTTTTACAATAAAGTCCTCCTGCGTGACCATAAAAGGCCCAAATTTCACCGGAGGGGGGAACCCTGTCCGTCCAGAGGGGGGTATGCTACCTCTCATTTCTGGGGAGTACCCCCTGTTCTTCACTGGGCGTACCCCCTCCTTCCCCTAGCCCAGATGTGGACTTGGGGGTACCCTGTCCACCTAGGCCGAGCCTGGACTGGAAGTTACCACCCAGATAGGACCAAGAACAGGATCCAGTGACAGGACCACGGACAAGACCAGGGGTCCCCCCTCCCCCCCAGACCAGGGACAGGACCAGTGACAGGACTAGGGAGTACCCCCTGGTGGACACATAAACATGCTGAAAATATTATGTTCCCGTCGTACTACGTACGCGGGCGGTAAAAAAAACAGTTGCTGCAAGTTGTGTGGTATGGGTTTGCAGTGTAAGTTTGACATCCTTGACGATTCATTGTAGAAAAATTTATTTAAAGTTAGACTGATTGCCCTCTGTTTTGACGTTCCCAGTCGATCTGTTCATTGTAGCCACTCCTGGGAGGGAGTTTAAATAAAAGTTTCAAGATATTATACCAAAATGACCCTTCCACTGGAATGGTGTGCAGGGTCAATGGACCAATTCCAGAAAAAGTAAGTCATTTCCTTTTTATTTTGTTTTTTTTTTCAAAAACAATCATAGATGATTATTGAATAGTATTTTTCGGCATTAATTAAATGGAAAACAGCGACAGAATAAGGCTTTCTTAATGAAAGAGGAAAAGAAACTAAAACCAAACTTTCCACGTGTATTTCAAAAAATCAGAATAATTTCCCATGTCAAATTAGAAGCAAAGAAACTGAAATCGTTTCATGGTAATCTATTTGGCATTACAGGTCGGATTATCCAGAGAGAATGAAGTTAGATTTCTGCGGCACTTCAACAAAGCCAACATTGGAGTTCCGCTAATTGCTACTTTTAAGAACGGATTAGTGACTAAACTACTCAGTGGGAAACCGGTGCACCCTGACGAAATGGCAGGAACTCTAGTGACAAAGTACGTAATTATTTCTCTTTCGTATTCTGAGAAGTGACGGATCAAGGATTTCCCGGGGAGGGGGTGCGGAGGCACCTACCCAGCTGTAGGGACACCAAACTTTTATTTGAACAAATATTTCCTATTGTCCTCAACCTAGTTTTCATCGCACCAATCTAAGCAACGTGTTATATTTGCTCCAGTTTGACAGCAAAATACGTAGCACAGCATCACCACGCAACACCAAAAGATGAGCCGAGAAAGGCAGTAGACGGATCCCAATGCAGTGTTATAAGTCTGGGAAAAATCAGCATACGCAAACTCAAAGAAGAGGTTGATGAAGAAACCTACAAAAGGTTTGTACATTCACATTTCGGTCTTTTTGATCATTTTCGCACAATATTATTGCATTTTAAAAATCTCTGCAATTATATTTCAGCTACGCTGATCAACTTCCCTTCGCTAAAATAGATGAGGAACTGGATGAGCTGGCGAAAGAACTCAAAGATTTAAATATGCCGGTCGTTTTATCACACAATGATATTTGGCACGAAAACTTGATGTTCGACCAAGAAAAAGGCAAGATTCAAATAAATACGACGAATAATATCAGAAATTATGGCACATAAAATACTTTTAAACATAACTAGCGGTACCCCCACTTCGGTGGGGGACTGACGTCAGAAAGACCGTCATTTAACGAAGTAACGTCATATCAAACAGAACAAAGTAAGGACTTAACGTCATACCTTCAAAAGCTCATCTGTACAAAGTAAGCTGACCAAAGAAACATACATGCAGAACCTTAAATGGCAGATTTTTTAATTCAGGTATTTCGCAAAAAAAAATTTTACTGTTGTGTATTTTCCTAAGGCAACATTAGGAGATTTCTTTTGAATTAAGAGACCAAAATCGCGTGCAAACAAGCCAATTGAATTCCCTGTCTCACACCCATGCAGATTTAGTGAAAAAATGTTGTAGCGCGGCAGATCAGTGATTGGTTCAGGCGTAATTCCCAATTTTCAATATGGGTTAAATACTTCCCAAATTCCTTTATGGAAATGTCAGTCTCCTGCTTTGTTTATATTTTGTTGACTGTATAGTCACTTATGCATGAAAACATTAACGTTAGATTCTTACAAAATAGGTTTAAAACATACCAAGGGTCTAAATATTTGACAAAATCGATTTCAAAGCAGACGTAAAACAGGTACAGGTGTTACATCTTATGTTTAATCTCTTTGCAGAAACTCTTGAGTTCATAGACTATGAAATGTGTGACTACAATTATGCAGCATTTGATATTGCCTCATTTATGGTTACTCAAGCAGGTAATGCGTTTGTCCATCTGTCTTCCTCATTTTGCACTGATTTGTGTATCTATCTAACTAGAGATATCACTGGCGCTGTTCTTGGTGGAAAACAGAGTATTCGTGACATAAGAAATGTACAATTTCTGTGTGTAATGCCAAGTTGCTATGTCTTCCAGGAATGCCTCCTTGCGGTGAGAGGATGAGTGAAACCAGTATTAAGAACTTCATAAGGATTTACTTAGAAGAACTGTTAAGATTGGATAACAAAAATCCGTCCAGTGTTACAGACAAAGATATTCACACCTATTTCGTACATACAATTAAATGTATGCAGGTATGTGACAATTTCGGCAAATTTAATTATTCGATAGATTCATGAAATTTCAGTTACACAACCATTTAAAAGGCTGTAGTAAATGCTCATCTGTGTGGTCGTGACGTAAACTAAAGGGAACTCCACTTTAGTATTTGTAACTGATGATGTTTGTGCATTCTATTTCAGTTATTTGACCTTTTCAACGTACCATACATTTTGTACCTGGGAGATTATCAGAAACGCACGGGAGGACATATTTATGACTATGTGAAGTACGTCAATTGCACATTTCATTTAGTAATAGATCCCCAAAAGTTTGTCCTACTCTGACAATTAAAATCGCAAAATTTTGAATTCTATTTTTAGTTTCCTATTTTTTTTTCAGATGTGTTAACATTTTGTATGCCGAATATCACAAGTTACGAGAGGATACGAAGCATCTTCAGGTCCCGAAGTAATGGTTTAAAATTTCAATCTAATAAGATTAATTGGATACTTAACTCAGGTCTTCACCAAATGCTGAACACTTTTCTGAGAATTCTTACCTGAAAAATATTTGAAAACAAAATTATTTCTCAAAGTTACTAATAATCCTCACAACAAAATGCACTTGCGGATCCAAGATTTATCTAAGGCTGTAGATACTCCATCCAAGGTGGGTGTACATTTTCCTGAAATATTCTGTGAAATTCAAAAAAAGAAAAGTTAATGTACCCTGACCCGCTACCGAGCCGTCACTAAAATCGACGTGCATACTTTATGAGACGAGTTTAGATCTAGTTCTAAAAAAATTATTTTAATATGTAATTTTGTGTAATTAGTGGTATTTTGTTTTTGTGCAAATCTCAAAGCATTACTAGATCTATGAAGAAGCAGTTGTAGAATTTACAGAAAATAAAATCTAAATGATGTAGAATTTGTCAGTGACTTCTGAGTAGTCGAATTCAGAATTGAAATGCATTCGGTGGGTGCGAATAGGCTGGATAGAAGACTTGCCGTCCAAGGAACAATATCCGCGTGGTACGGAGATCACGGGGGAAGTGAAAATAGACTTTCGTAATTTAACCGTGAGATGGCCTTGACCTATGAGGTTTTTCCATCTCTGCCTCTGTCAACCTCTGCCTCTGCCACTTTGTCTTAACCTCTGCCTCTGCCATTTGTTTTTTTACTTATTATTATGTTAAATTAATGCAATGAAACACCATGTAC
>JBCAUG010330948.1:0-17162 GCA_038406175.1 Haplosyllis leylae | reverse complement strand
TGCAATTTGGGTAGATCCTGGTGGAGAGTTGATCAATCCCCTCAAAGATACCTGAGAAGTTCCTGCTGTTGCTATATCACACTGAACAGTCTGGTGGTTAAGTCTGGAGGTCCTACTTTCTTAGGGGACATTCCCATTCTATACCCAAAGCCCAACCACCAGAGTATCCATACACTTACATAAAGTAGTCCCAATGAGGGGGCAGTAACTTTGGAAAGGGCTGGAACTATTTAGCGCCTTTGGTGGTTATTGAAGGAACCCAAACACACTGACTCAATTGCTACCACTTTCATCTCAACTGGACCATTGGCCAATGCTGTAGGCCTATGAGGGGGTGAGTAGGAATACAATTCCACATGTCAGATGGTGATTGGCTGTACTCATCATACGATTTACTGATTGGTTCCCGGGACTGTACATGTGCCATCTTTGCACTCATTGGACGTTGTTTGAGGGGGTGAGCAGGGCGCATGTGATCTTCACGTGATCAGGGTGTGATTCATGCATGATCCATGCATGGATTTGCACGGGAAAGTCTGAGGGGGTGTTTGAGATACAGAATGATGCTCTTTTGGTCAACAGAAGCCAAATACAGTTGCAGTTCATCTCTACTCCTCACTTTTCGCAAGAGTTCATTCTCAACCTGTTACATTATGAAGGAGTCTCCATGGAGAATCAGTGATTTGGGAACAGGCTCTACAACTAGTATGAGGAAACAATTAAATTCATAAAGAATATACTGTAGGCACCCATTGTCTTCCTTGAAGAGCGCTTGTTTATTTCAAATAGTAAGTTGCCAGTTTTGAGACTTGTGAAGTTATTCATATTAATGCTCATATGTACTCATGTTTGTTATGACTGCTCCCCTATGCAAATGGCTTGTTTGCATGTGCCACTGTTTATTACTTTCTATCAAACCCCAATTTGTAGCTAATCTCAAAACATTTCCTTCAAGCATTCAAGAGATACTACTATTTACTTTCTTATACCGGTGGCGATAGGTTTCTTTCATCTAAGACACCCTGAAGGAAGTTCAGTAAAATCTGCCATTTGCAATGAAAGGTTTTACAATGGTGGTCTATGAGAAAATGTTTGAAAGAATAATTAAATAACCAATAATCTCTTTCCAAAATAATATTGCACAATTATAGTTTAAATTAGGGAGAGGCCAAGCTACATTGGAAATTGTCCAGTTGACTTAGGGATGCCCGTGATATTCACAGATTTCTATCAGTGCATGTGGCTGTTAGAATATCTGTAGGATGGGCCTACAGGGGTACCATAAGGGGTACATAACACATTATCCAATTTTTACAAAACTTGAAAATCCTCCTTAGCTCTCGAATGAAAATTCGAGAGATTTTGTGATCCTCGTGATGAAATAGTGCTATTTTCTGTACACAAAGCTAGTGTCATAATCTGGCGTAATGATGCAGGATACGACACCTGCCTAAGCACCTACAGGGAGGGCTCCGCCCATACCCTAGGCCCGTAATATACTGGCCAATAGAAGGCCGCTAGATACCTGTATATATAGAGCGCACTGCTAATAGGGCCAGAGTAGAATAAACACACTTACGTTAAGCTGACTACTGCTCTTTACTCTCGTAAAGAGGTACGCCAAACGCACACCTTACAATGACGTCACTCGAGAGCTTGTAAGCAGTTTCCATGCAGGGTTACTTTCCTTTAATCAATTGAATTTGGCACTGAAGGCTCAGAAAAATTAGAAAAAAAATTAGGTTTATATTGGTCAACAATAATAATAATCACGTTTCTTCATTAAAATTAGCAGTAACAATGATTGAGTGACAGGATATGTGTAAGTCATCTTTTGTACACGTGTCTCAAAGCTTTATCAGGGGGAACTTTTAAGAATTTTAATCAACATATCTGACAAGATACGTTCCTCTCAAACACTGTTTTGGTATTTTTGTAACGAAACACGGAATATTATTATTGTTGGAAACCTGACTCTTCATAAAACTTTACCGAGCCATTAGTGCCACACTCAAATGGTTTGGGATGATTACTTAATGATTGAAGTCTCATAAATTAGACAGTAGATAATATATTTCTGCCAAATGTAATTACAAATTTTCAATATTTTCTTTATTACTGAATGTAATCAAACAAAAATGCGTCAATTTATTCTTCATGTACACATATTTGCAAGTAAAATAACTGATACAAAACTGTTTAAATAATTTTCCATACTAAGTCAATGGGCAGTAAGAAGTTAGTAAAAATCAGGGACAATCAAGGCAGTAAGGACCTTTGCATAGCATGTGTACAAATTTCTTTTTCAAAGCATAGTATAAAATAATGTGAGGAAAAAGTTGACATTGACTACAGAAATTCTTCAATGTCAAATGTTCTGTGTGTCTAGGGCGGTGACATCCTAGAAATACTTCGCTCATGAATTATGTGAATCAATAGAACAAGTGTCAGAAGATGCGCCTGTGTATGTTTCTTTCTGAACAGAGAACACGATTTACACCAGGAATAAATCAAATCTGACACATGCCAGATGAAATAAAACCTCCAATGCTGAAGCACAAGAGCCGTATTGTTGTCTTAAATATTGTCTATTACTATTGGTTTAAATAATTTGAAATGTTCTGATATTAAGGAATGAGAAATATTACATTGATCAGGCAAGAAGGAACAAAAGTGTTTCACATCCTGCCGTGATCCATCGCGCAATATCCGACTATTGTCCATCACCATTGCTCAAAGTACCCACATTGTGCACATCACCCAGTGCCCACAATACCCTTACCCTCATTTGCATAGGTCTGCATTCTTTGACAAATAATCTTAAATGGCAAGGCTGCTGGATCTACTGAAGTTGAATCTATGCACAGAATCCAATGTTCTGCTTTTTTAAGTGTGGCAAACAGCATCATTTATGAAGTTTGTGGCAAGGGGATGACAGCTCATGATGATGATATAATATATGGTGATAGGATGATTGGTATCAGCCACTGGTCAGTTTTAAGGGCATAAAGGCCAAGCTTCAATTTTAAAGTGTAGCCAATAAAAATATAAAGCAAATAATTTAAAATTAATTGGGAGTAATTTTGTCTCAAATACAAGTTAGTTTACATCACAATATACCTCAACATTCTATAATATACTCATATTCAGGGCATTTATATCAACATTTCCAGCATATGTTTTCGAACCAAAAGCTTTCTGTTCATTCTCTGAAAGTCAAGAGGCTCCTAATAAGGACCCAGAAGGAGAATGAATTCAATGCAGTATGTAGTGCACGCCTTGCCACCGAAGGGTGGGTTTATTATTGGTCACTTGCTGTCGAGTGCTACAACAATTTTGTTTGCATCTTTATTTCCATCACTTAGATCTTAATCAAATGAACCAATCAATACAACATAGTGACGATCAAAGCTTGGAGATCTTATGTGGATTAGAAGAAATCTCTCACGGTAAATGAAACATTGATTTGCACAGCTTTCGTCTTCCTGATTGCTCACTTGTACACATGTGGATGTTTAAGAAGTTACCATTGAGTTTTTAATGTCTTGAAAGGACGAATATTGGTTCACATCAACCTATTCAGTTACTTTTCTTTTGCTGGAATAATTTGAATATGTTTACTAAAACACGGGGGATCCATCACTTAGATAAAACTTTTTGACTGCATTCATTTCAGACGTAAGTAAAAAAGAGTACAAATATGACATTTGTTCCTAATCTGGGTGTTTGCATCAGAGTTCAAGCCAAATGATGGCAGAGCATTAAAAGCCGTTGTCCTTTTGCTTAGTCACACTGAAATTTTCTCAACTCGGAACCATTTGGAATGCTATGATATAAGCAGCAGTGAGTATGAGTTGGCATGATGTTGCAAGCTGTATCAATTTAGAGTCGAAGCTGGATAAGTGGATATAACAGACATACTATGCGAGACCATTTGCCAAATCGGGATACAGCAGCACAGAGGATGTGATTCCTGCTGAATTACATTGTGTTCTATGTAAGTTTGGATAAAATAAATATTGGAAGAAATTCGCTTGGGTAAGTAGAGGTTTTCTTGAAAGGTACTTACCTGTGAGAATCTGCCATCACAGTGCAAGTCACAATTAAATCAAATAGTCTTAGGTTGTGAAAACGTTTCAGAAAAATCTCCAGCATGACGCTCCTCTGGAACAGAAAAGCAAACGCTTGAAAGCTGGGTTTTTATGACATAATCTAACGATTGCTTACATCTGAATCATCTGCGTCGTTTTCGTGATTGTGATTCATAGCTGCGCCATCTGCTTGAGTTCACGCATTACTTTCTAATACACGCAATAAGATGATGCGTGGAATCAATGAGGGAAATTCAGAAAGTGTCAAGTGAAAAATACTTCTTAAGCTGTAATATATCGGAAAATGACTAAAGTCAACAACAAAAGTCAACAAAAATTTGAATCATTTGGAATAACGAATTATTGTAGAAGTATATCTGTGTTCAATAATAAAATCACTGTCATCTGAATTTGGTTAGAATGCCTCGGTGAAAGCCAAGAATTTCACCGAGAACATAATGCTCGAGAGAGCACTTGATCGTTGATGTTGATGATGCATCCCCAGTCATTACATGCCTTTACTAATATGTGATCAGTGTACACAGATCTGCTTGAACCAACAGCCTGCAGTATCCTATTTCCCAAAGACCGGCAGGAAATGGAAGTGGGTTTTCTGAATTGAAAGTGACTTGAGAAGAATACAAATAGAAAGAGAATCTGTGCTTTCAGGACAGCTTTCAGAACTTTCCTTCCTTTGAATTGGCATCTTCTTCTGTGGAGGTTTTGTTGTAAGGTGGCCAATTACTTCCTCTTTGCAGTTGTAACATGAATACCAAAGACAAGGGGAAAGAAAACAAAGAAAAGAAGATCACATTTTCAAAACCTTAAATTCTCTCTTCACATCTTTCATAGCACATCTGTGGACGACAAGCTTACATTTTATTGAGCCTACTCTTTAAAGTCTATTACGATTTTATGAAAGCTTTCAAAGGTTAAAAAAAGAAACAAAGGTATATATTGCTTGTAATTCTTGCGGATATACGCGTGCATTATGTTTTTTATGATGCAAGCTGTCACAGACTATCTATACTTTTTGCTAAAGAGCGACTTTTCTTTAGTCTTTGATATATAAATCTAACTGTTCTTCGAAGAGTCCTCGTTGAACACTATGAAGGAGTATATTACATAAAAACGACACATTAGCAGAGTCTCATGTATCCCAGGTATGTAGTTCTCGTGGTTGCGAGACTAAGCTTCGCACGACGCTTTAAGCATTTATCGTCAGGTATTTCAACAGAAAACAAAATATATAGGTCGTGTTCTAATTAAGTGAAAGCTTTTACCTGCCTCTGGTCAATGCCACAAATAGCCACATTCTGTTGGAGATGAAACATGTGACACTGTGTGATGGACAAATTAATTGCCTCGTGAGTATTTCCACTGAGGGTCAGCTCTTGGTCAGTAATTACGTTTCGGTTAATTATATCTACTCACAATGATTCTGGTACTGGATGTGATAGGCGCAAACACGGATACTTCAGACATATTGCAAAATGAATCCCTTAATTCATCAGTAAGGACGATGAGAAATTTCCTTGAGCAGTGTGGCCTTATTTCGTTAGCCTGGTCCTGTTTCTTGTTATAGGTCAGAGAATGAGGCGCTGATAAACAAATTATGACAGCTTCACAGCAAGTGAGAAGAACCAGAACAAAGTGCAGTTCTCTCTGAATCCAAAACATCTTATGTTTCACTGTTAAAATTTATTTACTTGAAATTTCTGTATTAGCAGCCATGCTGTCAGGCAATGGGTTCCCTTTCATTGCCTTTTATTTTCAATTGAAGTATTACAGAGCTGGCTCACGATTGCCGTATTATCGGTTCTTGTAACTCACCTGAACAGCTTTTTCCTGCAACAGAAAATACAGCTGTGCCATCTACCTTTGGTGCTGATACATCATTCGCCTGTCTTATATTTTACAGTCTAAATTTATGCCAATTTGTATTTGCAGACGTCTGACAAAGGGAAATTGGAGATAGAAAGAAGATAAATAAGAAGTGTCATTTGTTGTCCAGCCGTGGAAAGCAATATCACCAGTACAATGGTCCAGCTCTTTTACTATGAATGCCGAGGAAAAGGCTGCAGAAAAATCTTGTCCCACGAAGGCTATCCAACAAAGGTTGATAACTTTATGAAATCTTATATGATTACATTGTAATTAATAAAGATGTAAATATTTTACAATGTTATGACAATAGATAAATTCTGACTCGATGCAAAAATGCATAACACATTGTAATTTTTGTGCCAAAGAAACTAAAGAAACAGGATTCTGACGCGGTTATTGTTGTTTTGAGAACAAGTAAAATGAAGTTTTATTATCTCTTGATAAGTATTGATTTTAATTTCTTGCTGTAGGTCCTTTTGTTTCCATATGAAGGATGGGCTCGACCAGCTTCAATGTCTTACTGGGTCCTCAAGACTCCCTGGTGGTCACGACGCAAATGCAAAATAATCGAAATATGTGGAACATCAAGGGTGGCCACAAAAGGCAAGATGTCGGATACTGGCAATGGGTCAATGACTATCACGGGCAAGTTTAAAGAACAGGCGGAACCTGATTTTAAGTTGACCCTCACAACAAATGTATCTAACACAGACTTTCAACTGGGCTACAGCATAACAGGAACTTTGGAACGCGGCGATAGGAAGAAAGGCAAGATGGAAATGACTCATTTTGCAATGATTAAAAGGAAAGGATACTAAAATGCAAAGCAGCTTGATTCTGTCCAACAGTGTTGTTCCCTTTGGTATCGTAAACTGCATACTTTGAAATACTCACGACGGCAGGTCTCAACTTAAAACAGATTGGGTTTCGACGAGCAAAACACGGGCAACTGTTTGCCAGATTCTGTACGGTTTTTAAAACGTAAGATCAAAATCCAAAGTGACGCTCTGTCCACGCCCTGCAATGTAAGGGCCCATTTACACCAAGCGTCAGTGTCAATTTTGCATCAATACTGTGATGATGCTAGCGATACACCTCTCAGTGAAAACAACGGAGTTGCTTGAGAATGAGGTTGCAACCCCATTTTTGGATGAGTTCATTGGTTTCAATGAGAGCTGTATCGCCAGTGTCATCGTAGCGTTAACTGTGCGTTGACGCAGACGCTTGGTGTAAATGGGCCATAAATTGTCCACTTTTTGCCGCTCTGCCATATGTCGACGTCGCCGATACTTTGCCACGTGCCACGATGAAATTTGAGCTGAATGTTAACCGTCAGTGTACAAGTTATTATATTTCTTTAACGTTTCCTTTCTTTACCCTGTTAAGCAGGTTATGGCTGCTGATTTGTGATATGTGCTTCACATTTAAAGTGTTTATGCTCAATATCAACAAACGGTACCAAAGGGGGTTTGCTCATTGACCGCATCACATGATGTCAACTGGTGCCATTATGGGCTTTTTGTGCAAGAACTATACATATTCACTTTGTACGCTCATCCATCCAGAAAGAACTCAAGCATCCGTGCAGTCAGATCGTCCAGTATTTAACTTCAATTTGAATTAAAATCTCTGCGCATTGATAATGGTAGTCTGTCCAGAACGATGTATATTTTTGGGTAGTCTTTGACATAGTCTGAATATCACAACCGTCATGAATTGATATTAAAAGCTGTGTTCGTTGCTACGTTTCAAGTTACATCGACTTCACTGAATACGCTCAAGTGTAAAGGCACCGAAATAAACTATTTATTGAATGTTTCTAATTCACACAGTTATAGGGAAATATTCTAAACATTGAATTGTAGATTTCAAGACTAATTTTGTTTCATTTACTATCTTTGAATGAACAGGTTTTTTTTCTTTTGTAGCATTCTAGTCTATAAGACTGTCTATAAATGAAAGAGTAGATTCAATATGGTGCCGTTTAAATTTATCGTTAGATTTCCTAGCATTGAGACTTAATATGTGCAACTGCCTGCTTGTAAATACTCATCTGCATTCCTTTTCAGTTATCATTCCACAAATGTTTGGTGTGTCCATGACAATTTTAACTTCGTTTAGAATCCTGTTAATATTTACTATGTTCTTTTTACAAATAACGTTCAATTCACGACTTGTATTCGACAAGAAATTCGTTTAGGTTTTTCTATACACTTTTGTATGCAGTTGTATAATAAACGTAATATCCGAACGTCAAACCGCCAACTTCTTTCTGTTTTTACACCAAATAAATGCCAGTTGTAAACTTAAGACCTAGTTTAAACGTATTATTCCAGTAGTAATTTGAAAAAACCATAACCCTAAGAATCTTAATTTTCAATTCTTCTAACTTCTACCATATATCCTCTATGTTCAAGGGGCAACCAGTTTGAAACAACAGATTTTAACATTGAAATACCCTTAAAGCCGCGTAAACGTCTTTCATACTACGTCTAAAAGTCTTCATCAATGGCCTCCACAGGAAAGTTACATTAGTGGCTAATAGTCCAAGTTCTCTGCATCTGGGGACAACATTGATTTGTTTTGTCACTGCAATCATGGTTTTCACTTGCAAGGCCACACGTCAGGCCGTGGTCATCAAGCTTCTTATGTGCAATCCGGGTTGAAAACCAGTGGGATTGTGGGTAAGAGTCGCAAATGGACGGCACCCACGTGTAAAACTGAGGGGACAACTGATTGGACAAAACTTCCAAGACAATTCAACGGAACTATTTATTCACTGAGGAATGTTTTCTGGTTGAAAGAAGTAATTCTGAAAGCTAATGAACTTAAGTTTGAGTAACACTACAGTTATTAACTTCCAGGGGCAGCCCATTAATATCTGGAAAGAATACACAATCATATAATACACAAATGTGATAAAATAAGAAAAGGAAGAGTGGGTTTCTGCCACTGCAATTGGCTCCAAATTTGAATTAAAACGACGTTTGGGACAACGGGTTTAATTTGTTTGTTCACAATGATAGTTCTTTGAATTGAAAGAGTTATATTATAGCTGAAAATATACTGCATTTTGTCCATGCTATGACCGAGTCCATATCTGGTACAATAATCATTCCCAGTGATATGTTTATCCCCGAGGTATTCCATTCTGCACATGGGGAACCATCAGGCATCAATAGCGTGTGTCAACTGAATACGTATTTCCTTCTTTGGCCTCGTGTTTTTTCAGGAACCCATATACCTCTATGCTTTGGTCATATTCTTTCTGTACTCTGCCATTTGGGACAGAATCTCCATAAAACCTCCAAGACACACAGCTGCTTTTGATACGGATTTATGGTTAATGACAAGATCGTGTTTGTGGTATAAGGTCATGCTCTCAATCAGAACTCTTCGATGAAGAGGCATGTTTTCTCTGAATATGCGTAGATTTTCTGAAGGTTTGTATCATCTAAATCACTTAGACTAATTTCCCAGAAGTAACTCCTGCAGATTTCATAAAGGTCTTGTTGTTCTGTTTTAAATGTCAACAGGAGGTTCAGAAACGGGAAGATCACAGTGCAATGAAATTTCACCAAAAAACAAAAACAAACAAACAAAACAGCAAATATACATTTCACCTGAAAGCACTAATCATTATAACAGGAATGATGACGGTTTAGTGTTTTCATTACTGTGAATGGATTTAGTCAGAATTTCCCCGTAATGAAAGTTAAATGTAGTATAGAAATGCAATGAAATTATTGCGTGATAACAGTCAATCTTTCAATAAGTGATCGCAGTTACCAAATGTCAAAAACCCACATTAAAACCAAAGTGCTTTACAATTATACTGATATACTCAATTTTTAAAATTGCCAAAACACAGGGAAATCTTAAAAATTGTAATAAAGTTAGAGAATGTTTTAAGGAGAAAGGTAAAAGCAGAACTAAAGGCAATAAAGATTGGAACATTGTTTAAGAGGCATTTAGACCAGCCCTTCTTCGTAATCCCAAAGCCCCATACAGGAAGACAGGCAGCCTACTGTCCTCTTCTCCCCTGATTTAATGTGAAGTTTAACAAAGAATCTCTGGCATATGGCATTAGCTTCTACTGCAGTAAAATGTTTTATCTCTGAAAAAGAAAGAAGACGGCAGCTAATTTATTAAATGATCCCAGGAATTAGGTCTGCTATGATACCATGTTTCTGTCAACCAAAAATCTTCGGCAACAAACTTCGGTGACTTCTGCCAACAAAGCAATCATAATATCAATAGTTATTGAAGCGCATTTTTGAAAAATTATCTATTTTCTAAACACATTTTCTTTGCCATAATATAAACGTGAATTTGGTAAATCTACTAATTCTCTAAAAGCTTTAATTCTTTTTACAAAATTCTAGTTCGACTGTTGCATCCTAGAGTTTCGGAAATTCAAATTTCCCAGGAAATAGTAGATGAAATTAGCTTGGAATCAGCATGTGCTACTTTGGAGATCTTTAAACTGTAATTTGTTCATGCAGCATTTGATTTAGTTAGAATTTATAGATCATGGCTATTCAAAGATCTTAAAATCTGAGACTTATACACAAGCTAATTCAAGTTAGCTCATAAAAGAGATCATGAGACTATGAGGTCTCCAGTTCAATCAACACTAATACCGCATGCCATTATTGCCAATTTCATCTAGTTTGTGAAAACCCCGTCCACTTTAGCTAGTGATGATTAAAAATCATTCGAGCAATCTTATTCCCATTGTCCTTAAATGTAGCTGATGAGTATTATTTCAATAACAATGGATTAATTTTGCCACCTTCTGCTCAGTGGTAACCCTTGTATTTCACTTTAAGAGTATCATGTAAGGGTGGAACACACATTGACACATTAAAAATATCTAGAGGATTCAATGAAAGAAACAGCCACGTAAACTGTGAAGTTTACTAGAATAGACTGCAAAGTCTCTGGAAAGGATTGATCTATTCTGTCTTCTTTCTGTTCTCTGTATGTGTCTGCCTGATAGGCACACACAGAGAACAGAATCAAGACAGAATGTCCTATCAGTTCATAGCCTGTAATGACAGCCATGCTCGCCTTGAAGACTACTCATGTGAAAGCAAATAAACGTAGCGAAATTTTTTTCAAATCTATTTGCTTGCCAAATTGACTGATACCTTAATGCCAATAAATTTATCCGAAAATTGAAAGAAATTGCCATGGCTTGGTCATTGAAGCTAAAATAGGGTCTCAAAGGTATCGTTTGTCTTCATTTGTTTCTGATAGCAAAGCTTTAGTTTTATTTCCTAAGGGGAAGTTATTTTCTTTATTTTACTGCGTCCCATTTCAATTTATCTGTCAAAGGGAAGACCTTTAAGGCTTTTCTTGTAATTGTCCATGCGACCATAAATTACTCAGTGGATTAATCGCCTTTGGGTTTGCGATAGCTTTCAGGATACAAACTTGTAAACAAATTTTGAAAAAAAACCCCAATCTTTTAAACGCTGAAATTCGCTATGAATTGAGGTGTTTTCACATTTCTGATCAGATAGGCCTTTTGAAAAAAGCGCTGTCAGTCTGTTTCCTGTTGAGCTCTGTGTAGATATCGGTAAATAAAGTCTTGCAATGAATCGAAAATAATTTGCCGGCGGAACCTAAATGACCGGTCATGGGTGACACTTCAATATCGAACACATGATGCAGCTAAACGTACACAATTTGTTACCTTACTTGGCATAATACTGCGCCATATTAATAATCTTCAGAATTTCAGGTATGTTCTTAGTGTAATAAGTTATTTGTCGTAGTCTGTAGGCTTTAATGCCATTTCCCAATATTCTAGCCATTAAAGGCGACATTTAAATTGTAGTGTTTTGCAAAATATTCAGCTGTCTGTTTTTATTTTGTCGACTTATTTCAGACGCTGAGTGTTAACTATTCAGGTATTCCATGGTACAAAATGATACTGTTGCAACATTTAACCAAAAATGTGATTCCAGATCACATACACATTTCTGATGTGAAAGTAAAGCACCAATCTAAATTTACATTTCAGAGCCTCAACGGAGTCATAATGGGTTTGACACATTCTAATCCCGCAAATCGACCAGCCATACGAAGATCTGCAGAAAGAAACTCCACAGAAAACGTGTACATGCGCGAGGGAGACACAAGACAAGGACAAGAAACTGAGCCACCAGACAACATAATCTTGAGTCAGGTAAGTTACAGCCTGCAGGCGCTAATAAACTTCGATATATGGGGGAAGACTTTGTTCATAAATACACGTTATTTGCAGGCAGTTTGCAGGCGCCAAGACTTTATTTTTAGCCATATTTTAGGGTCTATCTTTTTCTGTATCTATGGGCCGAACAAAGTTTATGTCTGCATGGTCAATATAATTAAACTTTTCGATCGCTCGGTTTGAAGGTTTCGTTTAAAGGCTCGTTCACACTGTGCGTTTTTTTCTGATTGCCACTGCTATTCTTCTTATCACAACAAATGAGTTGTACAGGACTCAATGGAATTATTCACACTATGCGGCTGTGACAACATTACCACCTCCTATCTAGCCCATTATAAACAAAAGCAAATCACAGTCGCAATCAGAAAAACACACTATGTGAATGAGCCGTAAAGAGATAAATCTTTATATTTATATTGCAGTTGCAAAAAGAACATTTGTTAAATACAATTTTTTGAAGGTTATACTTGGTTCTCCAGGCAACATGACCATAGGCATAGTCAAATTGAGCGATGTTATCGCTACAAATTGTTTATGTCTTATTTTTGTAATTGAGGCAAAAGGTGATCAATGAAAAACACCCTGAAACTGATGTTGCAAAATGCCACGACACCTTGGTAAATTGAAGTTTGTTTAAGTTTCCTTTACTACTTTAGGATGATGGAATTACAGCAGAACAGGAGTTTCCGATCCGGCGACAGATGTACTTTCCCTTTCACACAGAGAACACACCGGAGCTGCCACCACCCGGATCCTGGTACGACGAACTACAGAACAACTCTGAGGAAGATCAACACGAGGATCATGAAGTGTCCCTGCAGATTGCTCTTACTATAGTGAATGAACTTGCAGAACTCTCAGCTTGGCTGCAGAGACAAAGTTCCGCCCTGGAAGCTGCAAGTCACGTGACATTTGATCCAGAAGGCAGACCGGTGTTTGACTTCTCCCCTCCTGTGGACCGCGGACCAGCTGTTCCTGTTGTTCCTCCCTCTTATAGTCGAGCCACTGCAATGGGTGCAAATCTTCCCTCCTTGTACCCAACTTCATACCAATCAGCAGATTATCAGAGATTTTTGAACAGGTATAATGTCAACACGAACATGAATCCTCCCGTACAATATGGCTCACCCCCGCCATCATACAGTAGAGCTACTTCACAACATCACGCGAACCCATCACAAACATTGATACCCACTCCTGAGCCTTGTGCGATGGGAAGAACACCGCCACCGAGTTACAGACGAGCAATTAGAGACCACAGGGACAGACCGCCCATTACAGCGATGGAAATTTCTCCACGGAACAATGACACAACCAACAATAACTACATATCGAATATAATTGTGGAATAAGAGTGCAGTAAGATATATAATCGGTTTTTGTCATCAGTTTTCAACCGCCAAAATGTTGTTTCGCCTTTCGTCTGTGGTCTAAGGGAGCGGGGAATGGCTTCTGGGTGCACCGTTGGATGGCGGAAGACATATTACGCTTAGAATGTACTATTTTACAGGCTTTACATAGTCACACTGCTTCACTAAGATTCAATCATTCTAATTGAAATTATAGTTAAGAATTCTACTCGATGTAATGTGTCTAATTAGGTCAGAGCCTGTCTGCGTGAAATTTGATTCAACTGTGCCCGTTTTCTTGTTGAGGCTTGGTGCCGCAGTGGTAATGCTTGCGCCTCTCACTGCTGCAACCTGGGTTTCGATCCCTGGCCGTATCTGAGATGTATTTCACCCTTCACAGCCAATGCCTGGTGGTTTTCCCTTCTGGGTTTTCTTCTACCCTCAAAAGGGCTCCAAATTGTCATACGATTTGTATCTTGACTTGTCTTATAAGGCCTCAAGAGCTTGGTCAGCGATGCTGGGGGATGTTAAAATACGGCTTTGATTTTTGTCTGGTAACTGATTTTTGTCTGGTAACTTAATCCTGAATCACATGAGTCTGTGAGGGCCGCACTGTAGAGCCGTATTCAACGCTGACAGGATTTGGTTCGATTATGTACGTAGTCTTCTTACGCTATGAGTCAACATTTCAATTGCTTCAATTGTAAACTATATATTCTGGAATACAGGTGCTACTCATTGTCTTTATTTCTTTGTTTTATTTAAATATGACATGTTTGGTTGTGATAAATTGACATTAAAAGGCGTCTCAACTTATCATATCGGCTTAAAAAAACCACTAGAGATCCCATCATATATTTTGCAGAGATGACATATTCCAAATATGGTGACGTTGATTTTTATGGAGTGAGATTTAAAAAGCCAATCTTCGAATAAAATGAAAGTGTTCTAGTTTTGACCACCCTTCATCAGTTGAAAGATTAACACCTTCACCTTTTTCCGTCAGTAAGTTCATGTTTTCGGTTAAAAAGGATTAAATTTCATTTCTGAGAATTTTGTTATAAGGTCAGTCATCACTGAGAAATCGCTTGCTTCTTTTCTTGTTGTCCAAGTTAAAAAGTAGCATTACTAGCTATTCCTGACGATTACGTCTTCTCATACGTAGCACCTCTGCAGGGTAAACAAATATGTTGGCTCCAATAGAAATGCTTTATTCCAGACACACCCTTTTTGCATGATCATACATGTCCATGGGAGGAACTTTAAGATAAGATGACGCTCATTTGTTTACATATTACCTTGGTTACTACCTCACTATTTCTAGTAATGTATTATAAAAAAGGGGAAATGGGTAATTTGCTGATATACCATGTGCAGTTTCTCTTTTTTATTTTTTGGGTCTACTGAGAAGCTTCATTTCCAAAATTGAAAGAATTTTTTAAACCTAGCAATGATCACTCTTTTGGTTGTCCAGTCATTTGCACGAACAGTAATTCACAATGTTATTTTGTTCACAAAATGATATCAGAATTCTGAGAAATGAAATATTTAATCCTTTTTAAATCAGAACTCAATGGAAGTGTTCACACTATGCGACTACCACAATATCACCAATTCCCATGTACCCAAAAATAAATCGCAGTCGCAATCAGACAAAAATAGCACAGTGTGAACGAGCACTTGTCCATTTAAAAATTATAAACCTTTTTTGGTCACAAAATGCTCACTTTTAATGTTCAACGAGAAAAGCAACAAATTTTTGTGCAAGTAACTGATTTAACAGAAAAAAAAAGAGTTTTTCACAATTAATACAAAGTTTATGTGAACTTTTTCCAGCAGAAAAAAATACAAAAAAGAAGACTCAATCACTGGTTCAAGAATCTGGTGCTCGGCTCGGCAACCTAGCAATGCTTGTTAGTCTGAGATTTTTAGGTCCTTAGGGTCACTTTCTATTAATTCTCACACTCTTATCAAGTGGTGCATGAAGAAAAGCCAGTTTAAAGATCCTCATGCTCAGTATATGTATGTATGAACTACAGGCTGAGCATTAGACTCTTGAACCAGTGATCGTGTGATACAGAGCCCCCTGGATGTTTTTTTACTGTTGGGACAGGGCATGGATGGCAATATTGCAGTACTAACACTCGAGGTTTATGTTTTTAACACAAATCTAGCATTTCTGTACAGTATTGACATCGAGGGATTTTCAAAAGTTTCAGCAAAAAGTAAAGTTGCCCCCGATGGGAATTGAACTCACTACACCAACCATCACTACATTAGAATTCTAGTGCTTACCAACTCAGCCAATCTGTCATTCCTTGCCAGTTTCAGATTTTTAGACCCTTACAAGTCATGCTCTATTGAATCTAAAAATGGTCTTAGTCCAAAAAGTGAAGTGGAGCTTTGAAACAAAGTTCAGGTTAAGGATCTTCTATTCAACACATGCCTGAGTGGCAGAGTGGAATAGGCATCTACCTTCTCACACCACGGATATGAACTTTGTTAGAGACTAGTTTTTTTTGTTTACATTTAGTAACTATTGAATTTATAATGGCTGTCTATAGGGGAATGGGTATGAATTTTTTACTAATTATTAGTGACGTAATATCCTGCTGGGAACATATGGAGTAGTGTCCAGGAGTGTCTCAGTCGGTGGGAAATAGTTTTTTCTTTACCATCCAGGTATGTAATATGTTATTTCCTTTCTCGTGTCTGCATGAAAAAGTTCATAAACTGACAAATATAATTCCGGATGACTAAGTTTTTGACTTTAAAAATGTCGGAGTTGAAACTTTGCATAAATTCAGGTACATGAATGACTTTCTCAACTTGGAATTGGTTTAAACAATAAGTAAACTGTGTGGGCATTTCAGACTAAATCGATACTTCATAATTCTCTGGCCACTTTGCGAGTATTCCACATATTTCACTTTTCCAGGTCACTTATGACTAACTTGTGTTTTATTGAGGCCACTCACGACTAGTTGTGCGCAATTGACCCTAATTTGCTAATGAACATGATAAATACGTAAACAGACATATTTATCATGTTTTTAAATCAACATGATAATAGAGACTAGTTGCGCACTTGAATTTACGTAGATTAATTACTTTCATGTGTTAGTCTCATGATTGTTTGCATTTTGTAGGATGGGGAGAAAGAAATATCGAAAGTTGTCTCTGTACATGTCTAAGATCAGAGTTAAAAGGCAAAGGGCTTTGAGAGCAGCCAAACTGGGATGGCCAAGGAGATCGATATTGAAGAGGCCTCTCCCTACAAAAGATTTGGATTCAACCATGTCATACGAGGAATTTACAACGGATACATGCCCCACAGACAGGGGTGAGTATGACGACTCTGTCATGGATATTCAATTTGGATTCTCTGTACTGGATGAACATGATGCTGCTCCAAAAGCTAGTCCTCCTCCTCCTTCTCCTCCTGCCTCATCTGACACTGAATCTGATGATGATGGTAACATCTGGGATCGTCCTTACATTAAATATTGTTTTTGACAGCTTAGGAATAATGAATTAGTTAGAAATCTTGTGGAAAAATTGTACACAGCAGAATGTCTGCAGGACTTTATGTTACTGATAACTCAGATCGCAGAT